>JANHZU010004593.1:45990-56168 GCA_032468055.1 Acrochordus granulatus
CCTTCTCTGCTGTGGCTCCTGCCCTATGGACCATCTTGCCCCTCGAGCTGAGGGCTGCCCCTCCCTGATGGCCTTCCGGAATGGCCTTAAACCTGGCTCTGCGAGGTGGCCTGGGGCTCCAGGGGGGCCTCATCATCATCATGGAGGTGGCTGATGGATTCCTAGCCATCCTCACCCCCCTTTTTATATACAAAATCTTTTTAGCTCACCTCGCTAGTCTGCCAGGTTATTTATTTTGTTTTAATGGGTTTATTTTCTTTTTATTTTTAAGTGTTTTTAATGTGTTGTTTTTTAGTGTTGTGAGCCGCCGAGAGTCTCCGGATTTTGGCAGCATACAAATTTAATAAATAAATAAGTTCCCATTTGTACTCTCCTGTTTATTGCAGATGGATAAAATGATGTGGTTCATTGGAAACATATATTGCAGTTTGAGACATATTTTTTCTAGGCCTTAGGTATTCTTAATAGGAAATCAAAACTGTTGGCGAATTATAATACAGTTATTTCAGGAGTTCTTTTCTGTGACACTTGCAATAATGAATATGTATATTGTTAAAACATAATTAACCATAGTCTATAGCTGCCCAGAATCACCTGACAGTGAGATGGGCATCATACAAATCTAATAAATAAATAAATAATTACCATGAGTATTTCTCATGTTTGTAACCACTAGACATATGCATGCTGATGGCACAGAAAAAGCCAGAATCCAAAGGAACCAAAAACTGTAGAAAACTGTACTTGTTTTAATTCCTTCTAGACTTAATTTTACAAATTGTCTTAGTTAAATTAGAATTCAAAAGGATGGAGTGGAAAGTAGAGATTAATAATCACTCTGTTAAGAAATGCTATGCCTTGTTTAACTGAGAAAAAATCTTATAAGGCTCTTTTCTATCTTTAGAGCTGTGGTTGTTTGGTTACAAAGATGTTTTAGATGCCAATTGCTGATATTCAAGAACTACCAATGATAATATCCCTTTAAAGTATAGTAGTATTTTAAATGTGTTAAAATATTATATTTAGTTCATTATATTTCATTATATAGTTTTTGCTTTTATCTGTTGCCTGTAACAGTATGTGACAAATTGTCAATGGAGAACAACTTGCATCTTGTTCTACAAAGTGAGGTATAACATTCCAATATGAATGGATGAACTTCAGGTTAATGAGTGGGAAGAACATGATAAATCATCAGTGGGGAGAAATTGAATGCTAGGAGATTTTGAGAGATCTTATTTCTAAAGCAGATAATGTAGTCTGTGCTGTGAACATGTGTGCAGTTCCAAAGTCCTTATGCAAAACTGCAAGCCCTATTCATGTACAGCTCAAATAAAATTCACTGTAGAGAGGAAAGGAGATATTAATAATATCTTCCAAATTATTTCCTGGTATGATACCAATTTACTAATTTAGCTATGCATATGCATTCTAGTGCTTTAGAAAACCCATATTCTGTAGCTGTTTTGTATATCTTGTAGGAAGTTTGATAGATACATAAGAACTGATATTTTAATGTTCAAAGGAGCCAATGTATCAGTGGGATATTCTGTTCAATTATACGTTTTCATGTGTGTTCATAATGCATGACAATTTGGGTTTAATTGTCAATCTAGATTTTTAAGGACCCAGATTAAATATGTACGTGTATATAACTCATTACAAGTGTGTTTGACATTGTTTGAAATATTGCCAAGCCAATACTCTTCCCAGCAAATTATTCTACTCAGCTTACTCATAGAGGTGACATTTGTATCTTATATAGAATACATAATTATGAGCTATGAAGTGCAGAGTTTATTTATTACATTTTCATATGCAAAAGCAATTCCATTATTGGAATATATAAGTAATGAAATGAATTATCAACTTTTACTTAGTAGGGCTCACCCAAAACATCTATTACTTCATCTTGCTATTTTCACATTGCCCCTTCCCTTGATTATTTTTGAGACAGCCTTGAAAATTATTTATTCATGCAGTGAGTCTGTTCTTATTGTGTGATTGTTCTTTCTGCTTTTAGTCACTGTTCTGTTCCTCTCCCCCCCTTTGATTTCTTTTTTCATCTAAATGAATACATAGAACTTTGTTCTTCAACTTCTTTGACTTCAAATGATGTCATGTGGTCGAATGTTATTGGCTTCTCTGTAGTGTAATTTGGCTCAACTGTGACATTTCAAGAGATTCAAATATAATATTTCCTGACTATTCTAGAAACTGCAAGTAGAAATTAGATGGGAAAAATGAATGCATGGAGTGCAGCCATTGTTGCTGGCGAGATTATGAATAGCCCTTTCTTCAGTCTTATAAAGCTTGCTAACAAACCTTCAATCTTAACTTTAGACTCAATTAGTTCTAAACTTGTGTCCTTCTTCATGACTAAACAGGCTTCAAACTGCTCTACAACAATCGGTAGGTATCATTATTGTTTGGTAAGGAACCCAAAGCATTGTGAAGTGACTTGCCCAGGACTATACAAAACATTAATAGCAGTTGTACTTATCATGCACAAACATTTCTGTTTGAGGAAATTAGCAACCAAACTTTAGAGCTGTATTCAAAAACTGTAGGAGGTCAAAGTAAATTTGGTAGTAGAGACAGCTCTGCAATACTATGTACAGTTCAAACTTAAAATCCTTGATATGAAGTCTAATTATCCTTTTTTCCTTCCTCCCCACTTTGGACATTTCCTTCATCTGACTGCATATTTAGAAGAAATGCATATTCCTACTCCTATTACTTGTAAGTACCTAGCTGGATATAACCATTTCCTTAAGCATGCACAGCAGAGGAGCAAGACTTTGTTTCTTTGGTTGTAAAATATTTTTCTTTCTTTTTCTTTTGGTATTAATCACATTTTTAAAGGGTATCATTAATGCCCAAATTAATACCCCCAACCACATATTTAAAGGAGGAAAAAGGAGGGGAACTCAAGAGAGCTGGTGGTGTGTGCAGATATAATCCATTCCTTTCTCACTCCATTTTTTTCCACTTGTCTCTGACCGTCACCTCTGTCTGATAAGGCTCAAAGGAAATTAATTTTAACAGGCAGGACTCTCATTACTGTCCTGAAAATCATTATTGTATATTAGGGTTATTAGGTTATTATGTTTAGTATTATTTCTTCTCTAGAAACAGTTTTGATTCCTGCTTCTTTTGGTATAATTTGCTATTTGGATGCATTTTGCTGAGACTGCAGATTGTGGGAAAGCATCCAAAGGAGAAGAGAAAGTTGTATACTTGTATATACATTCTTCTAATCAAGCAGTGAGGAACTATTAGTAAGATCCTTTGTGTTAAAAATATCTGCAGCCGTGTTCTTCTGAAGAGATCAAATTAGAAGTGTGGTCCATTCCCACACAATTAAATATTGTTCCATCAGTCTTATTGTTTGAGGAAAAAACAAATATTGGTCATATAATTCCTGAGCATTACAAAGTCTGGCCTGCAGCTAATAAAAGATCCAGAACTGAATATTTTTAACGGAGGTAATTAAACCTAAGGAAGTTCCCCAAATAAGAACTGAATGCATTTAAGAGTTTCACATTTAGGCATCTGTTTCAAAGAATTCATATATAGGATATTCATGTATGGATCAGTTTGAGACTCCCTTTAAAAGTACTTATTGCATTACTTAATAAATTTTGATTTTCACAGTTTTAAATCATACCCTAGTATTTGAGTTCAATTATTTTTGGGCCCTGCTAATCCTTAAATTATATAGAAACAATATAGTTGATTCCTCTTTTGGCTGGCTTCCATTCTCATTTTTTTTTAAACAAGCCCAATGTCTATGAATATTCTCATTAATCCAGTTGGATTATCATTGGACTTATCCAATGATAAGTTGTGAAAATTGCAAAAATTTTGCAGAGTTTCTTAAAAAGGCAACTGGACTTGAATTACAAGATGTTATTGGAGACTTTTTACCTTCTATCCAGAGGGCTTTCTCAATCCATCTAAAAATGAAAAAGAATGGTCAAGAAATATGTACATTTCTACATATGAGATGAGAAAACATAGTAAGGTTACACCAAGACGGTTTAAACAATGTGATAAAATAAAAGGGAGGGGTTTTGGGGGAATGATGCAGGAAACACAAGGTTTTCACATTGCAAAATAAATGTGTATTGTTTGGGCAATATGTGAAGAGCCAAATGTGACTTAGCTAAAAATGAATCATTTGTATATTTGTTTAAGTTCATGTCATTATTTCCAACTATTTATATCTCTTTATAATAGAGAGATTATAATATAATAGATTATAGAGCTATAATTCTGTTTTAGAATATCTTTTAATTTAACATGAAATTGCTAAAATATTTTATATATATCTTAGATTTTTTTTCTCAAAAGAGAACTCATAGAATTCTAAAAGAGAATTACGATTTTCCCAGTTAATAAAAGACAAGAATATTTACACTTCTCTTTTTCTTGCTCATTAATTCTTTTGTTTCCTGTAATGCGATTATCCTTCTGGTTCACCTTTAGTATGTTTATTACATTAAGTTAATATTACTCTAATGAATGGATTAATATTACCCTATTAATAGGATAGTATTAACTTTTGGTATTAGGATACCAATTACCTAACAATATTACTCTATTAATAGGATAATATTAACTTTTGTCTCCTTTTCATATTCTGGAGAGAGGAAGGACAGAATATATGAATATCACCTCCTTGTTCTCTTTAAAGGATTCAGAGATCCTTTTCAGCAAATACATTCTTTAGCTCAAGAGTGAAGAAAATAAAGTCTATCATCAAATGTTTTGCACTCCCTGCTTTAAATTTGTTTATAAGAATATGTAGTCATTCAGGTATTAGACCTAACTGCTGAAAATATTAGAATTTCAGAAGGTAATCCAGAGATGGAAGACACTATTTCCAGTTCAAGGTTCTGAAATGAATCACTTGGTGGAAGAGGAAATGGAAAGAAGCATAAAGCTAAACTGGGGAGGGGGAGATGGTAGTTAAATTCATGCTTAACTGTACAAAGTTCCAATGGATGCAATGGAGATAAGTTGAATCATGACCTGATTAATGTTTAAGTCATCTTTTAATTCACAAAATATTTATAGCAGCTAGCATTTTTTAAAAAATAAAACAATTAAAAGATGTTAAAATATATACGAATGCTAAATTAATTAACAGTCTACGTGGTCTGCTGCTTTCTAATGTGATTTAACAGCATTTAGATGGAGTAATGATTAAGGCATCAGGCTAGAAATCGGGAAATTTTTAATTCTTGTCCCCCCCTTAGGCACAAAATCAGCTGAGTGACCTTGGGCCAGTTTCTTTCTCTCAGCCCTAGGAAGTAAGCAATGGCAAATCACTTACAAAAAACCTTGCCAGGAAAACTGCAGGGACTTGTCCAGGCAGTCTCCAAGAATTGGACATGAGTGAATGGAAAGGAAAAAAAAAAGATCCCACTCCTTTGTTCTGGTTACAAATGGCCTATAATGTCAACTTTTGTATTTTACATTTCTAATATTGTAGAAATTAAAGTGAAATTAATAGCATTGTGAACTAGTTCATTATTCAGGCAGTGACTAATTGTAGACTGGTTACATTTATACTGTAACCAAAATAAAATTTTTGGTTTTATTTATTTGTGTAAATAAAATTCCACACTGTTTGTTAAATGGGAGAGTTCCATTCTTTTCCTATAGGACAGGTTTTAGGTTTCTCTTATAGGTTTTATATTCTGTCAATACTCTGACAGAATATTGTTGAATCTTTTTTTAAAACTTTCACAAGTGCAAAATGAGTAACCAGGGATCATATGCAACATTCTGCATGCTTAATATCTATTTCAGAGCACACCTTTGATTTCCACTGGAATCACATAAATCAAGTAATAGAGTTGTTAAAAGAAATCATTCAAATAAAATCATCTGGATAAATCTGTATCAACTACTTTGTGAAATGTCATCATTTACATGTAAATCTGTTTTCAATATAGAACATAAATTAAACTTTGATTCTTCTTATATCTTAAGGATATAACCCTGCAAAGAATTGCTGTTATAGCATTCTTTAGATATTTTAAATATGCAAATAAATTTTTAAATCAAATCTCTTTGAAATAAATGGCAAGAACACCTCACAATTGCAATAATTTTAGAAGCTTTACATTTGGACAAAATTTATCATTATGCAAGCTCCTTTCCATCAAACCATAGTCTCTAGTACAATTTTAGCATGGAGAGTTGGATCTGGTGCCTTTATGACTTTCTGAACCTAATATTTCCCAGAGGAATACAACCATATTTGTTATACTCTCTTCTGTTTTTCCTAATCATGTAAATTTAGGATATATAGCAGGAACTATAATGCATCTACTTAAGCATTTAAATCTGATCTGGGTTTCTCTGTAAATACTTGTTCTTTTCCATAATTTTATTTATTTTGCTATCACTCTTCCTCTCCTCCATGGGATTTTACATGGGCTATTCCCTTATTCATTACAAACCTGTCAGGTACAGCCTGATCTAGATGTCTGATCTAGATTTAAGGTGCCCTCTGAAGTATTCCAAGTCCTGTCTCCCTAGTCAAAGACTGACATTGTACTGAGTATTTGATTCAATAATGGAATTAGAGATTTGAACAGAATTTAAGGCTTTATCTAATTTTAATAAACTACATTATTTGTCAAATAAATGCAACACAAGCATGCAATCAGTTAAAAAAAGCAATTTTAACTCACATACTTCAACATACACCAGTTACATTCTTCTCTGATGCAACCATCTGGAAATTCTTTCTTCACCATTCACCTTGTCATTTGTATAATGAACAAAACATAGGTATACACACACAGTCTGATAACTGGCAGGTGAATTCTTCAGAATTTCATATTTCATAAGCCTGTGATCTGTAAAAGACTGCTACTAATGTGATGAAAGCCACTTTTCCTAGATGCTTCAGGTGTGTTTATGGGAAGATGGTCAAGGAAGGAAACAGGAATTATCACTGATAGAGCTTGTCAAACTTTAGAAATAGCATTTGAATTGCCTTCTTTGTGGAAAATAAGCATTTCAGATAAATGCTTCTGTCATTCAAAAGATAGCTCAGCATACTGATGGGTCAGAACTCATGTTCAGTGCTTTGAATTTTATTTTTCTTTGACATTTCTCACAATGGAGGAATGTGGTCCACCAGCATTAAAAAGTGCTTTTTAACATATTTATATATGATCTGGAATAAGGCATGACTAGTGAAATTAATGAGGATACTAAATTGTTCAGAGTAATAAAAACAATAAAGGCTGAGGTGAGTATATGTGGACAAAAACAGTTGTTTTCCCCTTCCCAAAGTACTAGAACCAGGGGGTAACACAATGCAATTGAATCCTCAAATAATCAGGACAAAGGAATGCTTTTATTTATAACAATATATAAATAATTAAATTTTTGAATTATGGAATTGGTTGGACCAATTCATGGAAATCATGGCTATCAATGGCTACTAAGCCTTGATGGCAATGTGCCTGCCTCTGAATGCCATCTGTAAGACTAGTGGGCTTCCTTATACAGTTGATGGTTTGACTGTGAGAACAGATTGCTGCTCTAGATGGGCCAGGGATCTGATCTGTTTATGATCTTAAGCTGACCTTTTAAAGTATAAGCAAGAAGCAAAATATACCTCCAATAGGCTGAACCCTTATTTAAAATCTCCCCTAGGCTTCTTCAAATATTATAAAAAGGTCACTTTGGTCTTTACCTGTGTAAAGTTGTACTATCAATATCTCACTGTAATCTGTTTAACTTGCTTCATTAAGTTTCTTCAATATATAAGGCTGCTCTTTTAAATAATCATATTGGCATACCAGGTTATTTGTGTACCATGGAATCAAGATGAAGGACATGAATATTCCCAACTTTTCTGTTTCAATTTCTAAGACTGGGCCAATGTTTCAGGACCCCCTCTATCATTTAAAAAACAAGAAAATTTTGAACTATTTTATTGCTGATATACCTTTAAATCTATTCTTGTGGGCCATTCAGAAACAAAACTACGTGATTTGGCTACAGTAAAGCAAAGAAACAATGATATTTTGTAATTTATCAGGCCCAGGGTTCTTGCCCTCCTTGATCTCTTGACAGCTTTTGTTACATCAGTCATGGTATCCTTTTGGGCCAACTGAAGCAAGTGGGCATGGGAAGCACTGTTCTTCAGTGTTTCTCCTCTTTTCTCTGAGCGTGGTCCAGTCAGTGTTGAAAGGAAAGATAGATCTGCAGGGTACCTTGGAGCTTGACTCTTTATCTACTCCTATTTAACATCTATGTGAAACTGCTGGGTGAATAGTTTGTTGGCACAGGGTTAAGTATCAGTATGCTGATGATACTCAGTAGAATATATCTATGCCAGACCATACAAGTGATGTTGAGGACTGAAAGCTGTACATACTTGGATGGAAGAAGTGGTTTTAGCTCAAGTGATTTTCCATCATGAACTCTGAGTGGGATAATAAAGTTGGTGTGCAGCCTGAATATGTGAATACTGCTTGAGGACCAGAAGGCAGCTGTGGCCAGGTTAGCTTTCACACAAATCATTTTGTGCATGAGTTGTGCCCATTCCTAGAGCAAGAAGCACTGTTCATGGTTATTCATGTCTTAGCCACCTTCCCATCCCCAGCTGGACTATTGAAATATGTTCCACATGGGGCGGTGCTTGAAGAACATTTGGAAACTTCATCTTGTCCAGAATGCTGTTGGACATGTAGTTTGGGGCACATCAGGGTATATTTATTTATACATCACCTTTATATGTTGCTGAATTCCTATGGGACTCTCAACAGCTCACAATTAATAATCCTTAAATCGACAATTACATTAAACCCTGCCCCTAGCTGACCAGCAGTGTTTGTATCCGGGATTTTATGATCTCAGTTAGTGATGTAGATGCATGAGATACATGGAACTGAGGCTTTACTAAGAGGTTCTACTTGGCTTTATTTTGGTTTTAATAAATTGCTATATTTTCATTTTATTCACTACCCATTGAATGGATATATGTTTAGCCATATAAACTGAGTTATAAATAAATAAACCCTTTAATGGAACTAAAGTATTACATCATCTAGGCATTTAATGCAAAGAATCATTTAAATGTGTTTTAATAAGCAGTATTCATCTTTGTTTACAGTCCTTAACAGTGTATCAATATTGCTAACCCAGCAGCCTAAAATGTTCATTACAATAGGCTCATCATTTCAGATTAGCATTTCTACTGAGAAATAGAATGAATTCCTTATATTAAGTAATTCATATAGTTGTATTCTATTAAAAATCTAGAGTACCATTTATTCATAAGCAGCATAATTACTAATTCCCACAATATATTGCTGAACCTATTGGTTATATGTTATAAAATGTTTTCCCTTCCTTTGTAATATTTATTCTATTCCTATGTTAATGCTTTGCATTATGAAATGAATAAGGTGGTGAAAAATATCTTTTTATCACCCAGTGCAAAACTGATGCCTGCCAGATAAATTAGTTCTATAGGTTCTTCTAGCTATAATTTATTGTACAATTGTTAGTTTACAATACAGTAACCCAGGAAATTGGGTTATTTCCAAAAGCCATAGGTGAATTAGTCATGGGGAAATGTGATGTGTAAATGTTGTTCAGTTGCACAATCGTGTCTGACTCTTTGCAGCTCCATGAACTAGAGCACACCAGCCTCCCTGTCCTGCACTGCCTCCCAGAGTCTGCACAAACCCACACCCATCATACTGACGATCCTATCTAATTATCTTATCCTCTGCTGCTCCCTTCTCTTCACTTTAACAGTATCATATTTTAGGATTTTAAATAGTTTAGCTGGAATACCATAATCTCCACTAGCTTTGTTTAGTAATGGTTTCTAAAGCCCACTTGGCTTCACACTGCAGGATGTCTGGTTCTAGATCAGCAACTACATCATCGTGGTTATCAGGGACAATTAGATTTTTCTTGTATAGGTCTTCGGTGCATTCTTGCTATCTCTTCTTAATGTCTTCAGCTTCTGTTAGATCTCTACCATTTTTGTCCTTTGTCATGCTCATCTTTGCACAAAACATTTCCTTGATATCGCCAATTTTCTTAGAGATATCTCTAGTCTTTTCCAGTCTATTGTTTTCCTCTATTTCTTTGCACTGTTCATTTAAGAAGGCCTTCTTATCTCTCCT
>JANHZU010004594.1:59312-72615 GCA_032468055.1 Acrochordus granulatus
TAGGGACAATCATTTCTACCTCAAATTCCGTTGAAAATGATTTTTTGGTGAATATTTTTGGGGGCATGGAATGGATCATCTGACTTTCCATTGTTTCCTATGGGAAATCTCTTTTTGTTTTAAGAGCATTTCACACTAAGAGCGTTCTTCCGGAATGGATTAGTCTCATCTTATGCGGCTCCACTGTACTTTCATTGGGAAGATAACGTATTCCATGTGTTTTGGCATGTAGATCATGTTGTCCATGATCTTTGGACAACACTGGCTCTTCAGCTATGAAACAAAGATGAGCACCACCTCCTAGAATCAGACACATGTGGCAGGGGAAACCTTTACCTTTTTATTCTTTTATGCAATAATGGAACTTCACCCTTCAAGCTGGTTGTGTTCAATTTAGCTTTCTTAATAGCTTTTATTTAATTGGATTGAATTTAATTAATTTTTTTGAGAATGAGCAAATGAGCACCAAGCTATTATTTATAGATAGCAACATATATTTTTATTATTCTAAAATAGGGGTAGTATGTCAAGGCTATAAACCCTACTTTCTTTGTGCCAGCCTCAGACATCAAACACTGCCAGCAAGATACTACCCTGACTGCAAAAGCAGCCTGACAAGTTCTTATATCTTGGTGGGGAGAGGGCAGAAGGGTTTTTCCAGAAGTAGCCATACTTACCAAACAGCTATGCTAGTTCATTTGAGAACTCAGAAAAACAAGTACAAAGTTAACAGACTATATTTTGAAAAAAAAATCCATTTGACTGTTTCAATTTTACAGTTTTGAAGTTTACATTTTTAAATTGAACACATTTTTCGTTCAGCCCACTTTTTTTATTCTATTATACAACTTTTTTGCTGCACATTGGAAATTGTGGAGGCTTGTTGTGTTGGCCACTCTCTCTGCCCTAAAGACATGCTGAAAATTGAAGTGGTTTTTAGGAAGTCCAAAAAGAGAATTTAATGCAGAGGGATCAATTGAAGCCTGGGAAGGAAATTCCTCTAGAAAACCTCCTGGAGTTTTGAGAGAATAAAGTGTATTGAAAATTCTGCAAGCAATCATGGCCTTTCCTTTGCTTTCCAGACTTTGCTTTCGACTTTTCCAGACTTTCCTTTGCTTTCCAGACTTTTCCAACAACATTCTAGTTTCCAACATTTAATTTTTCCCACTCTAACAAGTGAAAGAGATGGCTGGCCACCAACTGTTCCTATTCTGCCTCTAGCATAATTCTTGTTATATTAATCATTTTGAATAAGGACAATTGCTTTTAAAGTTTAAAAACCTTCTTGTAAATTTATGACTTATAAATGCAAGGAAACCAAACAGTCATAAAGAAGTGCATCTCGCTGCTGTAGGCACATGTGATAAATGAGTAAGAATGGGCACATGAGAGGAACAAAGACTGTTTGAACATTTGAGTGAGACATGTGTGTTTATTCTTTCCTGTATTAACTTACATTAACTTGAGTGTGCATCCTCACATCCCTAACTGTTCCTCCCAAAAAGGATCCATATTATCCTCCTTATTGTGAAAGTAGTATGATCATTCTGTTGATATCCTTGGGGAATTTGCACTAAAAATGAAGATTACATAAAAGTAAGAGGTGCATTGCAACCTGGAATCATTATTTCTACAGCACTACTTCCCAAACCTGGGCATTTACTCAAAATTGGGTAAAATGGTTTTTATTTAGTAATAACACATGAACCTATTACCCAATCACAATTGGGACATTTACATTGACATAATGTGTTTTATCTACATTGAAATTAAAAAGATTTTTCTGATAAGATTTTTGCATAATGAAGGAAAAAGCTGGGGAAATACTGTTCTATAGTATTGGTCCCTGAGATTTGTAGATGTTGATGGGAGATGTGAAACTTAATATAGGCTGATCCAACAGAGGTAAAGAACTGTAATGGTTGGCAAACAAAGGATGGCAGTGACAACACTGGGTACCTCCTTCCAGCTTCTATTTCAGTAGGAAAAATACAGGATTAGGAGAAGAAAGAGTTAGGAATAATTATAGGGTCAGAGTAAACTAATACAAATGGAGCATTGATAATTTTTAGAAATAGGTGAAACTGTTTTAAAACTTATTATTAAATATTTAATGAAAGTCAGTTTGTTACTTTGTACCTGTGTTGACCAGGAATCAGTGCTATCCTAAATGTCCTCATATATTACCCAGTTACATTCTTAGAGACTTAGATAATTTCTAAACTCTTGTTTAATACTGTCAACAGAATTAAAGAGTTATAAAGGAAAATATCGCAATAAGGAGAAGTTATAACTATGGGAATATTTCAAACATTTTAAAAAACTCACCCTGGAGCTATCTATACATAGTGTGATTGATGTTCTCTAAAAGGCCTACATATCTTTCTGCAAACCAGTTTTAGAATTTCTCCATTATGGCCTACAGACAATATTTTTTCAGATAAAATCTTAAATCTCAAAAAGATTTAAATAATCAGGTTGCCAATGAATCTGAAATCACAAACTTAAGTTGTATTAAGTATTCTTAATTAAAATCAAATCAAGAGTTGATTAGCATAAGCCTAACATTTCACACACTTCTGAGGGAAAAAAAATCAAGAGATTTTCTCCCCCACAAAAGCAAAAAAGCACAGCACTGAATCAATCAATGGATTTGTTTTACGATCAATGGATCATAAAAATTATTTGTATCACATCAACTGCTAAAATTTACAAATCATTTAAGTTTCAAGAGAAAAATAAACTCTGATAGTTTATCAGAGTTATCATATTATCCTGCATAATGCTATTTGGGATCCAGAAAACATAAACCATCATAAGTTTAATGAATTTTGCTTTCTGTCATTCTTATATTTCTTCAAAACCATTCTTTCCTAAATGGTAAACAACCATATAAACCCACAGAACTATGGCTCAAATAAATATCATTAAATATAAAATTTGCTTCTATTCATTTTTCTTTCTTCTAGGAAAAAGAAGTTGCATCTCCAGCTCTTCTCTTGCATTTGGGCACAGCAAACAATTCTGGCACAAAGATTAGTAATGCTTTATTAAATTTGATGACATTTCAAAGGTTGCCATTAAGAACTGTCCTTTCAGTGAAAAAGTACACCCAATTCTCCAGTACCTCATCAACTGTCAGAAGGATTATAAAAAAGCATCCATTGTGGAAACCCTACAGAGTAAATTGCATAGTGCATCTCCAAATATCCACTTAAGTGCTATTCCATAAGCACCAAATGGGAGGGAAAAATTGGTTAATCAATTAAGGTTAACCAAGAGAGTTCAGGTAGGAGGAGGGCTATACAACCATAACTGAACCCAGAATTATGGTCATAAATCATTAGAGTTGTAAGTCAAGGCATCCAGATGAGCAGAAGTACATTTCTGGCCTTTTTCATGGCAGTCATTAAAAGAACCCTGTGAGTGTTAAGTGAACACCAGGGTCATTAAATGAACCAAATCATTTAAATGGACACCTTTTGCTGTAAATGGCAAAAAATGCCAGAAACTAACAAAAAATCTTGTGAGTTACAGTCACATAACTGTGGAATGCCATGATAGATTGTTAAGCTGACCCATCTGAAGCAGTCACATGACTGAGGTAGAACATGACAATTTACGATGACTGAGGGTGTTTACAATCCTTAAAGCATCTATTCCATCACTATAACTTTGAACGGTTGTGAAATTACCAATTGTTAAGTGTGGACTATGCGTAGATGCTTTTGAGCTTTTTGTATCAGATGAGGATTAGCATAAACAGCACATTGTCAAATGAGTGAAAAATGAACACCAAAGTATAAAGCATTGGCACAAATTGGGAAACGAAAAGTTTTCAATCCATTTTTATAATGGATTGATGCAGGTAACATTCTACACTCAACAGCTGGCGTTAACTTATACAGGTAGTTTCCAGTTAATAATTGTCCTATTTAGTGAATGTTCAAACTTATAACCAACTTATAACACTATTGAAAAAGTAGTGGTACAACAGATCCTTGAACTTATAATATTGCTTATAATGACCATCCCCATGACCATATGATCATGATTCAGATGCTTTGCAACCAGGTCACATTTATGATGGTCACAGCATCCTGTGGTCACGTGATTGCCATTTGCAGCTGGTTTCACACAAGCAAAGTCAATTGGATAGCCTGCAGTAAGTCACAAGTCACAGTCATGTGACATCACACTTTATGACCATTGGTGATTTACTTAACAACCACAGCAGAACCATTGTCATAATTATGGCATTGTAACATGACATTACACTTAACAACCATATTGCTTAGTGATGGAGTTGCTGGTCTCAATTGCAGTCATTAAGTGAGGATTACCTATATTGTGGTATTCTAGAAAAACTGTCCATCTTCCTTTTTAGTAGCAATCAATAACATATTTTCTTTATATATATTAGCACTGTAAAATGTAAATATAAAACTATAGTACAATGTATTTACATCAGCAGTAATGAAACCCTGTAAATATTGTAATGAGGGTCAATTTATTACCTAATATGCCAGAAACTAAAAAAAAAGCATTAAAATAATGACTAAAAGAAATAGCAGTAGAAATATGAAAAAAGAAAATTAAAACCCCTACCATTCAGACTAAACGTTGTTTGGCAAGTGAATTCTTTCACTCACTTCTCTTTCCTTCCTTCCCTGCCTCCTTCCTTTTTCTCTCTTTACCTCCCTCCCTCAAATTCTTGTGGCTTCCCCATTTACTTTCTTTATGGGAAACTTGCGTAAAGAAAGTCAGGGGCAAGCTAATAGGAAGTTGCAAGACCAAGGTCAGCAGCAATTAAGTGGCTGCTAGATGGGAGAAGCAAAGAAATGCACAGGAGTACAGCTCAGGAATGGTAGGTGGAGGTTCATGAAAGGATGTAGGTTGGGAAAGGTATGTGCCAGAAGTGCTGCATGAGTCAGGAAGGACACACAGGGTGGGCAGTGGTGCAAGTCAAGAAGGCTGCCTGAGGATCATGGAGAGTATAGGAGGTGACACAAAGATCATTCAGGGCCCCTGAAAAAGTGGCATAGATCAAGAATGTATGGGTCTCACAGAAGTGCACTGAGAAGTACCCTACCAAACAGGGATGTAGGGTACATGGTGGGAGAAATAATGTAGGTTGGAAAGGGCACATAGTAGTGCACTATGCTGTAAGAGATGCCATGCTGTCAGGGACAAATTGTGGGTTTGGAGGGCACAGAGGAGTGGAGCGGGTAGGGAAGTATGTGTGAGTGCCCAAGAGGTGCTGCACACATCATCAAAGGGGCACATGAGAGGGGTACAGGTTGGAGAGGGTGCACAAGTGTGCAAGAGGTGCTGTGTGAGTCAGGGAAGACATACAGGTAGTGATGGAGATCAGGAAAGATGCACAGGGAATGGGATAGGTTGGGGAAATACACGCAGAGTGGCATTGGCTTGATAGGATGCATGGGGGTTCTACCTTCCTCCCTTCCTTCCTTCCTTTTCTTCCTTATTTTCCTTCCTCCTTCTCCTTCCCTAGGAGGTATGTGGCTGCTGTTGGATAGTGGAGGGAGCAAAGGATTGGGAGCTGGCTGGGAAACTGTCATGGAATGTTGAAAATGAAGATCATGTAACCGCAGCAGCAGCAGCCCAGTAGTACAGAACAGCCAGTAGCACTCAAACAGCCAAAACTTCCCAAACTTCATTCTCTTAGGAATTTGGGTCCCAAATTCAGGATACATGCTGCAAATTTGAAATACCTTGGTTATTTGAGATACTTCAGTTCAAAAATGTTTGCCCAATGATGTACCGTTTCACCCAGTTAAGAGTCATGAGAATGAGAGTTTTAATAGTACATAGATTTGAAAGTTTATATTTTAAACAACTTTTTAAAGCTTTCTCTGCCCTAAAAACGAGGTACAGAGGAATATTTTAAGCATTTATTATGGTAAAACCAATATATGATCTTAATGTCCTCACCTCTGGGAGCAGGATGTTCCATAGATCAGGAGCTACAGCAGAAAAGGCTCTGCTTGATATTGCCAAACAAAATTCCTTGGCTGATGGGATCTGAAGCAGGTCTCTTCTGCCAGTTCTGGTGGGGTGGGTCCTCCCCATTGAGGAGAGACGGTTTCTCAGATTTTCCGGTCCCATGCCAAGAAGGGGTTTAAAGGTCAAAACCAACACCTTGAATTGCACCCAGGAGCAAACTGGCAGCCAATGCAGCTTGTGGAATAAAGGTGCTACGTGGGTCAATTTCTGGGCCCCTAAAATAATCCACGCAGCCTGCACATTCTTCATAGTCTGTAGCCTCCTGATGCTCTTCAAGGGTAGCTCTATGTGAAGCACATTGCAATAATCCAACAAAAAGATGGCGAGGGCATGAGTGACTGAGTGTAGGATTCCTGGTCCAGGAAAGGGCGCAGCCAGTGCACAAACAAAGTTGCCAAAGGCCCTCATAGCCATGACTGCCACCTGCACTTCAAGCAGGAATCACAAGTCCAGGAGAAACACCAGATTGTGCACAGCATCTGATACCATGGGAGCCAGTGCCACCCCATCCAGTCTTAAAGATGTTAAAGTCCTAGACCCAGAACCCCCAGACACCCAAAGCCACTCAGTCTTGCCAGGGTTCAACCAAAGCCTGTTGTCCCCCATCCAAGTCTAGAGACAGCATCACTTGGGTTACCCGGGATGGAGATGTAAATCTGAGTACCATCAGCATACTGATATCTCATCCCATGGTGACAGATGATCTCACCCAGTGATTTCATGTACATGTTAAAAAGGAGAGGGGAAAGTACCGAGCACTGTGGCACACCACAAAGTAGCGGCCAAGAACTGAATCTCCCTATTAACACAGATTGGGACAGCCCTTCGAGAAAGGAGTCAAACCAGCCCAAAACTGCACCGCCAACCCCAGCAATCAACCCAAAAGGATACTATGGATTGTATTGAAAGCTGCTGAGAAGTCAAGGAGAGCACCACTCTCACGAGAGATCAACAAGTGTAACCAATGCTGTCTCCATCCCATAACCAGCCCTAAACCCAGAATGAGATGGGTCCTCCAGGATCCTCAGTAGCTGCCATGCAATCACCTTCTCAACCACTTTCCCTAAAAAGTGTAGGTGAGAGACTGGACAATAATTGTCCAGACAAGTGGAATCCAATGATGATTTTTTTTTATCAGGGAACAGACCAGGGTCTCCTTAAAAGGTCCCATTAATACTGTATCCCTCTGATAGTGAGGTGTTTACCACTGCAAGGACCCACAAGTAAGTTACCATTCTGGCAGCTTTCACCAACCAGGAGGGACATGGATCTAACTGGCAAGTGCTCGCACAGACAGCATCAAGGATCCTCTCCACTTTATCAGGTGCAACAGGGTCAGATTGTTCCCAGATAACAGGGCAAGACTCCTCCCTAGGCATCTCAAGTGGACTTCCAACCAGGATTGAATTTGAGTGATTTTATCCACCAGGTGTCCCGTAAATTCCTCTGCATGGCCCTGCAGAAGACCTCCTGAATCCCCCCTTCCCGGAAGGGATTGGGTGACTCGAAACAAGGCTGAAGACGCAATAAGGACGGAGAAATAATTAAGTTTTGCCATCCTTATCACCACAAAGTAGGCCTTAATAGCAGCTCTAGTTCATATTCAGTCAGATTATTTCCTAGTCTTCTGCCAGCAGCAGTCCAGGCATCTCTTTACCCTCTTCAGCACTCATACATTCTCCATGAACCAAGGGAGTATCAAGCATGATGGGTAGAGAAAGGCCACATGGGCACAATCAAATCCAAAGCCTCAGCTGCCCTTTGATTCCAGGATATTACCAGGGCTTCAGAAGGACCATGCAGCAATATTGCCAGGATATCCCCAGCTCCCTCTGGAACCCACCGGGTCCATCAGTCAGTGAGGGCAGACTACTCAAATAGGTCCAACCTCCCTACAGAGGGGGATGGCATAAGAGAATCTTAGGGACACCAAAGTGTGATCTGACCATTACAAAGGGGATGTTAAGTTTCCCCACCAGGTCTGGAACATACGACTGATACTAAACAACAGTAGTGTATTCCCTTGTAACAGCCTGCCCTCTAACTCCCATAGCACCCCGTACCCATCATCACCTGATGGGTACATTCTCCTGCCCCAGGATCCTCAGGGTGAAGTTCCCTCTCCCACCCTGACTTCCACCTTTCTGAGATATAGGTTCTGCCATCCCCTTCATCCAAACCAATCACACTCCCAACCACCCTAGGGAGAGGATGAAGACAGGAGCCTCTCAGCACTATAGCAAAAGCTCTCAAGGGCTTTTGCTATAGGGCAAAAGGGCTCCACAGGGCTCCCACTTTCTCCCTCTCTCCACATACACAATGTCCACCCCTCTACACTAAGCCCTCTCACTGCTAGCTAGAGGAAGGGTAAACATGCAAGTCCTCATCACTCAGCTCTGACCATGGGTGGGGAGCTCTATCCATCAACACACATGCCCAGGCTGGCCCTGGCTCTCATCCTTGCACCAGCCCACCAGCCAACATGGTCTAAAGCTCTCCCCAACACACCCAATCAGTAACTCCTCTTCCCCACAAGTTTCTAAGTAGTGCCTAGGCTTCAATCGGCAATCCCCACCAACCAAAAAACTCATCCTGAAGACCTCAGCTGCTAACCGCTGATCCTCAGCTCCATGGCCACCCTCACAGCCACATCGCTGTTCTCAGCTGCTCTGGGAGGCCTCGGCTGCCAACCAGTTGACTCTCAGCCTCCCTCACCGCCACCACAGCTTCCTTCGCAGCCATCATACTATTCCAGTTGCTCCAGGAAGGCCCGGCCAACAACCAATTGATTTTCAGCCTCCCTTGCTGCCACAACTGCTGCCACTGCTATGCCACGATTTCTGATTGCACTGGGAAGGCCTCAGCTGCTGAATAACTGATTCTCAGTCTCCCTCGCTGCCACCATCATAGCCGTTGCCAGCTGACTCCCGGCCTCCCAACCTGCCAAAATTAAAAGTTTACAACAAATGCAGCCAAATTGTGAATGTCTTTATTTTTCATAGTTTACTCTATGTAACTGTATAGCAGGAGCAATTGCTATGCAAGTTCTATAGTTATGTCCAAATGATCATTTAAACTTCTTGTGGTGAGAGCAGGTAAATTCCTTGCCAGGATTTCAAATGAGTTTTAAAACCATGAATACCAGAAGTCCACTATAATCCATCAGGTAATCTGATGCTTTCAAGGTTATGTCAAGGTCCAGACAATTTTTTTCAAGTGTTAAGTGCCATTATATTTGGCTATTTGCCCTGTGCAGATTTGCATTTTAATATCTGAAGATGCTTCATAATCAATTGGATTAATACAAGTATGACAGAAGAAACACTCGTATATTTGGGCAAGTGATATCCTTTGAAAATAGATTGGAGTGTTGCTGCATAAGAGTGAAATCAAATGCAGTAATGTGATATATCTACCAATCAGTACATAGAGCCCAGGAAAAAGACAACATCTCTTACTTCCATGGAAGCTGCAAAGAGGAAATCCGACACTTTTATTTTACACTCCAGCATTTTCAATTTCATGTTGCTTGGGCTGAATAAGAACTTTGCTCTTCCAGCCTGTCCTACCCCATTTGTAGCATAAAAAGATTGTAAAAGAAGCAACAAAAAACAAAATGCAGTAGAAATCATGATTGCTTAAAAGTAGTAAGTCCACAAAGATTTTTAAAAAAAGTTCCATGATTCTGACAACCTCCACCTGTGAAGAATCAAGGAACCTTTTCTTTCCACAAGCACACTGGGTTTGGGCAGTCAGGAAACATCTGGAATGGACCTTCCTAGGTTGGATCTAGAGTCCTGCAATGAACTTTTAAACAGCACGAATTCTCCTGGCTGGAATAGATAGATGTGGTCACTCAGAGGAACTGTAGGCCCCTCTGTCTTCCAGAGCTTCCTGTGCTGCTTCTGTAAGGAAAGTGTTTGATAGTTAGTTCATTCCTGTCAGCCATGGACATACTGAGATGGTAGGGAAACCTTTGTGAGTCCTTGGCCTAGAAGGAACTTCTGGAAATTTTCACAGAGGCTCCAGGAATTAGCCAGATATAATAGTTTGGGTACCACAGTGTCCTTTCACTGATAATTGCTGAGCCAGAAGATGAAGAAAAGCACGTGGGGCAAATGAGCACCCATTAGACCATCCAGAAAGAACTGTTCCAAGAAGCATCACAGAGACATGACAAGTGGCAGTCCCAACATCAGAAAGAAACTTCTCAGAAACAATAACAGAGAAAACCTGCAAGTGCAGACTCAAAGATACAAGGTTATTGAGCAGCCTGTTCTGCTTCATATGCAGCTAAACACTGATGTGCAAAGAATTGATATTTGAGGAGAGGAACAAAATTTGTTCATGAGGAACAACAACAAAGTTAACAGAACACTGTATAACCAAGTATTTTGATATTTGAACAGGAAGGACAATAGCAGCCAAAAATTTCAAGCACCTACTACATCACAAGCAACAGAATCCAACTGTACAGAGCAGTGGGCTGCATGTTGCTCTTTAGTAGTCAGAGTCACAAAATGTATAGGCAGCTAACAAATGCTGGTATCCAATCTGGAGTTCAAGCAAGGCTCTCACCTGGCTCTTGATAGAAGACAGTGTCAATTGAAGAACAGAATCCACTCAGGCAGTGAAATATTCTGTAAAAACCAGTTGGAGTTGGTCACCAGGATTAAAAGTTTACTTTTCCAAGCTTTCGGGCTCATGCTAGAAGCCATTGTCAGGGAACTTCTCTGTCTCCAAAACATCTGCAATGAGCCACTTTACCCTTTCCATTTAAATAGCTTAGTTGTTAATTGCTTTTAGTTAGTTGTTTTTAAGTTAATTGCTATTTTTTTACCATTCTGCCTTCAGCTCCTAAGAAGACAGGTGGTAAATCAGCACTCCTATTATCTGACAAGGAGCCCATCCCCCAAGCTTCAATCATCTCTCTAGCTATTTTCATCCCTGTTCGGCCAACAGTCATAGCAACTGCAAAGTTGCATGTATGTCCTTGTTCACTTGCAATGTGAGGCTACCAATGAATTTGGGTCATCTCATCTAACCACCCATTCATGTTCTTGCAATCTGGTGGTTAGCTTCTGCCCTGTCTGACCAACATAATCACAGGGGGAATCCGTACAGGGAATCTGGTAAATTGCATCTGATGTTTCTCCCATCTCCAAACAATATTTGCATCACATGGTTTGTCCCCATATGGTCACCTCTGAGCAGTGGGTGATGCCCACTTAACAGATCTCAAAAATTAAGATTTTGAAAGAGATGACCCAAATTCATTGGTAGCCTCACATTGCAATGAACAAGGACATACATTCAACTTTGCAACAAACTTTTTATTTTTGTACAGTTATTTTTATTTGTACCTTGCCTTTATTATTTATAAACAACTCAAGGCAGTGAACATATCTAATATTCCTTCCTCCTCCTATTTTCCTCACAACCTGTGAGGTGAGTTGAGCTGAGAGAGAATGATTGGCCCAAGGTTACTCAACTGGTTTTCATGGCTAAAATGGGATTAGAACTCATAACTTCTAGCCTGTTGCTTTAACCACTAGACCAAACTATTAACGCACAGATTTTTCTCAGTATCATTTTCCCCCACTTCAATTATCCTTCCCAATCCCTGAAATTCAAAATCAGTTTTCTCTTGTTGGCACAGCCAACAAAGAATGAGAAATTCTGTAATGAGCTACTCTTGCAATATTTTTCAATTTGTAATGTACCATAAGGTTTACCTCTATTAGAGTGTTCAACAGACGAAACTGTAGTTTCATTAACTGGTTCTTTTCCTTCCCATCTGGTTAATAAGAAACTGATACACTGGAAGAGTTGGAGGTTGAGAAGTGAAAATCTGGTAGACTTTTTTTTTTTAAAAAAGCAGCCTGAAAAGAATTATAGCTACTAGAAACAAAATAATAATTCAAAACAAATGTTTAGTCCCAAAAATGCAAGGATAAGACACTCTCAATCTTACATGGTTTGCAGTTTGCATATGTAGAGATAATAGTGAAATCCTGGTGCAAATTCAGAAGATTGAATTTGATGTATATGAAAGTACTGCAAAAATCTTGAAAAGAGGATAAGGAAAAAGGGTGTTCCATGGAAACATTATATTGAATTCCCCCATTGTTGTTGTTCTCCTCTTCCGCTTCCTTTTGACCTTTAATCAATGGAGAACAAATTTTGTAGAGTCTGAAGGAGCCTAAGTGAGAGTTAGGAAGACAGAAAATCTAGCACACACTTTAAACAATAAAAAATAAATGACAATAAAAATCCCTTAATTTTCTTCTAATATGGACACAATATACACAAATCACAAAAAAACATACAAAATTCAACACATCAGAATGAATGGTGGACATAGACATGGCTATATTCAACAGAGAGAAATTCAGTTTTTAAAGGGATAGTGTTAGAACTTTCTCTTCACAATTCACGTTTCTCAACTTTACATGCATACACAAATCTGCACAAATACCAACAAACATTTTTTTGTTGGCACCATAACTTTGACAATGTAATAGCAAAAATACCTCCCAGCTTGTTTTTACAGCAACCTATCACAGTCCTGCAGGACACAGGAATTCTTTCTCCCCACTTTTCAACTGGTAGAAGGACATAGCTCTGGTTGTGGAAAGTTCACCTCAAATAGTCTTCTATGCAGATATGCACTACTACTGCAGTCTCAAATTAGTAATGACTTTTCATCTGTCTTAAAAAAATGTTTGAGTCACAAGGCATAGATAACATACATCATCTAAATAAATCATACATTTATTTGTAAGACTATTCCTCATAGACTACAGAATAATTATACAAAATAATTCAGAAAAGGTTTTCATGTTGGCCTTTTGATGACTAATAATTTCCTATTCTAAGTGAAGTGTCACACTGTTAGGAGGAAGATATTGTGATGTTCTTATGTTATATTTTTCTAGGTCCCAAGATATAAATAGGAGAAGAACAGAAAACTGCATTCAATAATTAAACATTAGGAAAAGACTCCCTTCTTACCAACTTTTAAAAGAAAGTTAAAACAGGACTCTTTCCCTGGGCCTTGGCTTAAAGCGACAACAATAGTGGTGTATGTTTTTATCTCTGTTGCTGTTGGAGAGAACTGTTATTCCTCCATATGACTCTATATTTGGGAGTTTGATTATATGCTTAATCAATTAAAATGTATTAATGCTACAAAAAAAGACCAGCAATACAATATAGTAACTATAAAAAGAAATGTTAATATTGTAAGAATATCCTCACGCAAATAGCAACATGA
>JANHZU010004594.1:82667-93353 GCA_032468055.1 Acrochordus granulatus
TAGCAATCACCAGAACACATATCCTGACGCCGTACACGTTATAGTAGGGGATTTCAGTCATGCTGATTTGAAGGTGGTGTTCCCAAAATTCCACCAGCACATCAAGTGTGCTACCAGGGGAGAAAACAGGATAAGGTCTACTCTATCATCAAGCTGGGATACAGGGCTAGATGATTACCACATCTGGGTCAATCTGATCACATGTCCCTGCTTTTAATCCCTGCATATGCCCCTCGCAGGAAAATTGCTTCCACTATTTTTAAGACTGTTAAAACTTGGCCTGATGGTACCTCTGAACAGATGCAGGACTGCTTCGACAGGACCAGTTGGGATGTTTTTGAACACCTGTGCTATATTAAAAATTATAATACAGACACTGTCATGGTGGAGAAACATATCCAGGTCTACCCCAATCAGAAGCCTGGATGACACGAGAGGTCCAGCGGCTACTGAAGGAGAGGAACATCGCCTTCAGATCCACAGATAGGGCCCTTTACAGCCCAGCCCAAGCAAACCTGAAGAGAGATATCAGAGAGGCCAAGTTAGACTATAGGAGGAGGATCAAGCACCACCTGGACAGCAGTAACAGCAGGCGGGTGTGGCAAGGGGTCCAGCATCTCACCAGCTACAAGACCAATCATGGAACTGTGGTGGGTGATGCTGCACTGGCAGAGAAGTTGAATATTTTCTTTGCTGGTTTTGAGGCAGTGCCACCAGAGGAAGCAGTACTGCAGCCCTTGACCCACAGCAGTTTCACCCTCATAGCTTAAGGTGAGGCACATGCTGCGGACTGTCAACTCAAGAAAGGCTGATGGACCTGATGGTATCTCCAGACGTATGCTGAAGGACTGTGAGGACCAGCTGGCTGGAGTCCATGAAGATTTTTAACCAGTCTCTGTACCAATCTATTGTCCCTTCCTGTCTGAAGTCCTCCACTAAAATTCCCCTGCCTAAGAAAACTCATATTTCCAGTCCTAATGACTACCGGCCAGTTACACTCACCCCAGTGGTGATAAAGTGCTTTGAAAAGCTGGTCCGGGGTCACATCACATCATTTCTTCCCCATAGACTTGACCCTTACCAGTTTGCATATAGAGCAAACCAATCTACAGAGGACACCATAACCACAGCTCTCCATGCTACACTGTCTCACCTGGAGCAGCAAAGGAGTTACGCATGGCTGCTCTTCATAAATTACAGTTCGGCATTTAATACCATCCTCCCTCACAAACTGATGGTTAAACTAGCGGACCTGGGACTTCCACATTCCATTTGCATGTGGATAAACAGCTTCCTGTCTGGTTGCAGCCAGAGGGTTAGAGTGGGTCACCACATATCCCTGGGTATCTGCCTTAGTACTAGCTCACCACAGGACTATGTGCTGAGCCCATTGCTCTATACCCTTTACACCTACAACTGCACCCCCACCTATCATAGCAACACCATCATTAAATTTGCAGATGACACCACAGTAGGCATGAGGTAGAGCAGCTGACAGTGTTGTGCAAAGAGAACAACCTGCTCCTTAACACATCAAACACCAAAGAGCTGATAATATACTACAGGAAGAAGAAAACGGATGTTCCACCACTTATCAGTGGAGAGGGTAGCAGACTTTTGATTCCTGGGAGTCCACATTGAGGAAGACCTAAACTGGAGTGTGAACACTTCTGAGCTGCTGATAAAGGCCCAGCAGAGACTGTACTTTCTGAGGGTGCTCAGGAAGAACAATATCACTCAGAGACTGCTGGTGTCCTTTTGTCAGAGCTCTATACAGAGCATATTAATATACTGCATGTGTGTGTGGTACACCAGCTGCACAGTGGCTCAGAGGAAATGTCTCCAAAGGACAATACGGCCCAGAAGATCATAAGATACCCTATCTCATTGGAAGAACTGCACAGTTCCCGCTGTCTCAAAAAAGCTCTGAACGTTATAAAGGATACTTAACATCCTGGGCATTCACTGTTTGAACTGTTTCCATCAAACGGTATAGAACAATCAAAACAAGGACAAATAGATTTAAGAATAGTTTTTACCCAACAGTAATAATCCCACTAAATTCAGTATAAGTGTGCAATCTTCAGATTTATTGTACAACATTGTTTGATATGCAATGTCATATTTTCATGTTTGATGTGTAATGGGAACTGTATAATGGACATGGAGAGTGGTGGTTGTATGTGATAGTTTTTATGATGTCTGCATTTTTAGTTTTGTTTGTTATGCATCTCATAGTTTCTGTGAATGGTGCAATGACAAAGATATCATTATTGTTAATATTAAGACTAAGATTTAGGAATTCTGCCTTTCTTGAAAAGTTAGATCACTCTCTTCTGCTATGATAATGCTTAATTATAACAGTTTCAGAATATATTAACATCCTTTTCAATATGTGTTCATAGGTGTGTTTATTTAGTTGTAGCTGTATTAGAGGTAGGTCAAAGTAACTTAGTAAGTTTCTTTAAAATGTGATTAATATTTAATGTAAATATTTCTTCTTTAGTGCTGATGGTGATGCTATCAAAGTTTATGTAAGAGTGCGTCCTCCTTCAGAAGGAACTATGGTTGCTGATAGAGATAATGGCTTGTGTTTGTCCATCCTTTCATCAAACAGTATCCATTTACACTCAAAACCCGAATCTAAGATCTTCACATTTGATTATGTGGCAGATGCAAGTACAACTCAGGTAAATTATCAGAGTTTACCCGTATAAATATGAGAGAGTATGCCAGAAGTCTTGCCAAATGAAAAGTAATGAGTAACCAAAATAGAATTGAATTATTTAAGCAAGCTTTCGATACTATTTTTGCCAAGCAATTCAAGTCACCTGCTTTTTCTCCTCAGTAGTTATTTGTAGTGCTTTATCTTATAATTAGTGTTGTTTGTGAGCTGAAATTGAGCCAGGATTTTTTTTAGAAATATATGAGTACTACCTTTTGTGCTATTCAACAGTCTTAAGCAAACCAAAGTTCTGATTTTATAGTCTTATTTCTAAACTTGTTTGATTTATATTCTCTCTTTTATAATGCAAGGTGGTCTATATAATTTTTTCTCCCTTCCTCCTTCCTGTACTGAAATTGGTTGTATATTGCACTGATTGTAACATTTACAAAAGCTTTGCGTAACTTTTTAAAGCAGAGCATTCTAGACCCTCATAATTACAGAGTGAATCTGAAGCACCTTTTCAGATTTTAACATTTTGAAACCATCTTTTCCTGTTATCGTTAGCAAGAAGTATAATCTGTTTATAAGTTTATATTTATAAAATATAAGAAATATAAATGGAGGGGTATTGCTATATGCTTTCATCTGTATGTACATCTCTGATTCCCTTTTGTGTTGCATATATGAGTAAATGTGCTGGAAAACGGTAAGCTACATACAGTTTGCTGTGGGTCATTTGGTGAGGACAGAGGAGAACTTAGAATGAAGAGATGACAGCATTTGGATCTACTGCACAAATGCCTTTTCCAGGGAGATGCACTGGAAATATTTTGTCCTTAGGCCCTGGTGCATCTGGTCCCTTTTTAATTTTATTTTTCTTTGCTACTTCACCACACCAGATTGAATTCCTTTCTTTTCTAGTTTTGGAGAGCTATTCTGCTGATGGAATCTTGAGTTAATTTCTTTCCAATATTCTGCTTGTTTGGAGGGGAAACTTATAATTTTTTCTAGCAATAGACAAAGGTGAAAAAGAAATCATTGTTAGATGAACTAGATAAAATGAACCAGATAAAACCAACCTGTCTTTCAAAAATGAGAGACAAAGGAATGAGAGGAAAAAGATTAAAGCAAGAAAGTAGAAATGTTATCTAAAGATTGTAAATCGAGTTGATTGAAATAGTATATAATATTAATATTTATGCTGCATTTAACAAATTCTGTTTTTATGTAAGTTACATTAATTAGGCTCATTCTCATGATTCTAATCCAGTGTTTCTCAACTTTAGCAACTTTAAGAAGTATGGACTTTAACTCCCATAATTCCCCAGACACATCTTAAAATTATTAAGATTGAGACACATTGTTCTAACTGATTACTTGCAAGATATTCATGGAATGCAAGTCTCACTGATTTCACTATTTTAAGTTTAGTACCAATTCTGTAATGTGAGCAGAATTGCTCGTATTGAATTGAGAAAAATCTTAATGTCATAATGCATAGCAGCAGGAACAGCTTTAATAAATCCAATACAGAATGAAGGCCCTTTACTGAGTTATGAACTAAAATACATCATGTTGGTTCAGTATAGGTTTGTAGATATTTTTATTTTATTTCCCCTTCTAAGGCTGTGAGAAATGGTGAGTGGCCTGAAGTCCACCAATGCTTTCCATGCCTATGGAAGGAATAGCAGGATTTCCCTGCTTGTAGTCTCATCCACTATACCACATTAGCTCTTTGGATGGATCGATCGATCGATCAATCCTGTTCAACAATATAATTCTGTGTGCATTATGTTTGTAAATTTATGAGGTAAAGATATTTTCAACAGTATAAATGCTAATAAATTCTGATCTTTTCTGCCCAGGAATCAGTATTCACAAGTGTGGCAAAAAATATAGTGGAATCATGCATGAATGGCTACAATGGAACCATTTTTGCTTAGTAAGTTTCTAACTTCATTTCTTTATCATATCTGTGCAGCATGTACTTTTGGCAAAGCTAGACTGTGGCAATTAACAAAAGTCTCAATAAATAAAAAGTAAAAACTAGAGATTGTAAAAAACAAATATTTTTTAAAACCAATATATTTTATAGTGTATGACATAAAATCCATGAGGTAAACAAATAATTTACGCAAGGAAAACTACAGTATAAAATAGGAATGGAAAATGGATTTTATTCTGTAAATGGAATTCACAGATTAAGTTCAGGGTCATTTCTGGATAGAATCATACAGTGAATGAAAACAGAATATCTTGGTTATCTGGGACTTTAAATGAAACATATTTGGAGAATTCTATTAATTAGAACAAGGCTAGTATGCCTTCTCTTTTTTTGTCTACTTTTTTTCTTTTCTTTTTGTTTACTTTTTTTTTCTTGTCTACTGTATGTTTTGTGTTTTTGCCCTTCTGATCCTTCTATTCCTTTCTTTTCTTTATCCCCTACCAGCTTTTGCCTTTGCCCCTGAACTTTAATTCATGTGGAACATATCAACCAGCCCTCATATTTTCCTATGTTTTCAACCATTAACTGCAACCACTTAACCACCTTTTCCAGTGGCCTCCCCATTCTTGGCTTGGAACATACATTTTGTTTGGATCTATGTCTGGAATACATTACATTTCCAGGGATATGTTTCAGTCTAAACATTTTCCAGCCAGAATTGCCTACTCAGTGTAAAAAATATTTTGCACATTTTAGTATACTACTAAACTCTTGTGTCTCTAACCTTTCACTAGGCAAAACAGTATACCATATGACAAACTTTTTCAATCAAGCTATCTCAAGTCTGATTTATAGAATGCCAGACCCTTTTACTCTCATGGGAATGCAATTTTGGAAAGTTCTTTTTGTTTCAGCACTGCTATGCTACTGTCCATTGCCACAACCATGATCACATGATCCTCATAACATTCCCTGACACCGTCCTACAAATTAAAACAAAAGCCTGGGAAGTTTGGCGGGTGAAATCACATGACCACGGGTAAAGCAGGAGTGTAGCGTTGGGTTTAGACATGAATTCTCTCTTTAAATAAGGAAACCTATCTGAAAGAATGACCCAGTAGGTCATGGATTGTCTAGTTTGTAGTAAAAATGTAATTAACAATAATAATTGTGTTATCTACCCAGAAAATATTGTTACTGGGAATTTTAAAGACATTATTATTTATTTTATCCCACCTTTATTACTTTACAAAGAACTCAAGGCAACAAATATATTTAACTCGCCTTCCTCCTCCTATTTTCCCCATAACATCACTAACATGCGGAATTTGTCTTATATAAAAATGGTAGTTTATAAGGAACAGTTTTCTATATCTTTTTTTTTAGTGGGCAGACTGGTTCAGGGAAAACGTTCACTATGATGGGTAAGTATGTAGTCATTAATTTGTGCCTCAGTGACATACTGGTAATGTACTTATTCTCTATTATTTATGTTCTAACTACATGGCTATTCTCTATTATTTATGTTCTAACTGCATGGCTAATTTCCTCTTGTTTTAGGATTAATCTATTAAAATGAGCTTGTGAATTGTGTCAAACATAATGTAATCAACAAACTATATTTCTGATTATCTGTACCAAACACAGTGGAGCCTTAGATTGCGAGTACTGCGATTCACAAGTGTTCTGCAAGACAAGCAAAACATTTTCATAAAATTTAATTTGGTTAACGAGTTAAAACTTGCAAGATGAGCAACCGCGCAATAAGCTTATGTGGGAAATCTCACAACGGAGCTGATGGTTCTTCTCTCTCGCTGCGTAAACATAAATTTAAGTGAAAGTCGTTCAAGAGAAAGAATTCCTGAGATTCAGATTCCAGTAGCTGATGGCCAGAATCTGTCTCGGAGCAGAACCATAACGATAAAATTAACCCTAAAGCCCCATCGTTCCCAGGAAAGGCCAGATTAACCTCCTAAGAACTGTACAGAAACAAGAGAGAACAGAACTCAAGACTAGGTGGAAATCCTCTTACGTAAGCAGAGGGACCATCAAGAACCATCACCCAAATTGAACCGTTATTCTCTGTCTGGCTTGGATTGTTTTATTTTTACTTTATATTGTATATTAATCATTGTTACTTGTTTCAGATATTAGGGACAATCATTTCTACAAAAAATACATTGGTAATGTTTTTTTAATGAATATTTTTGAGTGCGTGGAATGGATCATCCGACTACATTGTTTCCTATGGGAAAATTTGCTTTGGTAGAAGAGTGTTTTGGATTAGGAGCATTCTTTTGGAACAAATTATGCTCTCAATCCAAGGTTCCACTGTATTATTCTGGGTTTAATATCTTCCTTCATCAATGGGAAAGTAAAAGAATAAGATTACCAGTGTATGATTTGAAAAGAGGGCCGAAAGGAGAAAATAATCCTGTATGTATTTTAACAGTAGCATTTATCTGTTAAGGAAACTAAAAAAAGTAATTTATTTTCTTGGCAAACGTTAAAAGCCTTTTTCAGATTCTTACCAGGACAATTCTCTTTTTAGGACCTCCTGATTCTGATAATTTTACTCATAATCTTAGAGGAGTAATACCACGAAGCTTTGAATATCTTTTTTTCCTAATTGAATGTGAAAAAGAAAAGGTAATAATAATAATATGAAGTTTGTAATGATGAAGTTAATGATGAAGGTATTCATCATTCATTTGGATGGTTCAGTTTGACTAATAAACATATCCTATTATGTAGTAGAAAACTTTCATTATTTGTGTAATTGTAATTTGACTACATATTGTAGAATCTGATTTTCTGTTGCCACTGCTGCATTTAGTGTCAGGAATTATAGCGTACTGTTTCACTTTCCAAATGAATACTGAAGAATGTTCTGTGATTGTAAAGTATGACACCATACCATACATTGCATAGCAGTACCAATCCTGGCAGTCTCCACTGCCATTATTAACTGAATTCCGTCAGTTGTTAGGCAAGGTCCCATCCTATCCAAGCCACTCCCAGCTTGTTTCCTCCCAGCCCCAAGCTTCAGTAAGATAACGGACTGCCTCTTCTTCAATTCCATCCCATCTCCTCCCCATCTCTGCCCTGCTGGGCACCCTGCACAATGGCATTTCTTGGTGGTGGCAGGTAAAATAGAAGCATGGCTCCTTCAGCAATTTCAGCCAGCCATCACTACCCCTGGACCCTCTACTTCAGCTTCACCAAGCTGTTAACCTGCATTCCACAGGCCTTGCTGTATCCAGCTGACCCTCACTATCTTCCTCCCTCTGCTACCATGGCCTGCCCCCAGCAGCTGCTGGCCACATGAGATCTTATTCCTACGGTGCTCATACCATTCTTGTGATGCTTCAGAAAGATTTTGGAAGGTTTTTGAGGACTTCCAAAGCATTGCGAGAACAGTGCACACTATGAAGAACAGCCTTCTTACAGTGTTTCAGAGGACCTCAGAAGCTTTCTGAAGCATTGTGAGAATGGCACAAGTTATTTAAAGAAACAGTACAAGCTCCCTCAGAAAGAAGGTCTGTCATAGTCAGCAGTTGCCATGAATAGAGCCAGGATGAGTACAACTCGTCAATAAGGAAAAGAAAATGGCAAGGTCCACTAGGCAAATAAGGCCCCTGGAGTTTTTCACTGGGGCACTGTAGTGGCTGGCCACGGTGTTGGGCTTGAGGTAGCACTCTGCGGCTGCGGCTCTGGAACTAAGTAGAGCTCTGGAGCAATGACAGCCAACTAAGACTGCCAAAAGATTCAAGCCTCTACTTTAATCCCATGCCACCGCCAAAAGGCCAGAGATTGGAGAGATAGGTGAAAAGAGTTGAAGTACCCCTTAGGTTGTAAGTGTGAATGGGCTGCCATTCAAATTTTGATCATGTGACTCTGGGAGTGTTATAGCGTTTATAACTGTAGGGACCAGGTATAACTATCATTAAGGCTGCTGTATCTTTGAATGATTGCTGAATGAATGATTGTTAAACAAGGACTATCTGTTTTCTTTCATCACTCATACTTTTAATTGTTGGTGCTGACCTGGAAATAATTCTTTTGAATTCAAGACAAGAATTCCCATTCTTTTGGAGTGCTTCAGAAATAATTAAGGAAGGGCAAAATAGTTGACCTTGGAATGTTCCAGCCTCAAATTGGATGTTTCAATTACACCAACTGCTGAAGAAAACTGCATCTGTCTACATCTATTTAAATCTATTGCAGTATAAAATATACTAAAGGAATGAATGAATATGAGTGATTATCTTTCTTGTTCTCTGTATCTAAAAATAAATGTTTGAGAGCCCTAAAGAGTTTAATAAATGAAGACTGGTTTTCTCTTAAGACCTAGAACAGGATAATCTTGTTTTCAGCCTGCTTTACTTCTATCATGAGAGAAACATTTTAACTGTTTTTCAAAACATTCTAAAAATAATTATTTGGCTGATTTTCTGCAACTTGGCTGACCAATAGCAATCAGCATCAAATACTGCATTTGTGTGGCTATGATGTGAAAATAATTTGGAACATAGGTCTCTTAGTTATTCCTAAGTATTTCCTAAGCCAGAGTACTTGCTTCAGTTTTATTTAGACATAAAATTGCTCCTAAATCTTATCACGTTTACTCTGAAAGACTAAAACTCTTCAAAATAAAATGCTAATTTCTATTTATTAAATTTTAGAAAAAATGTATTTAGGTCAAAATAACATCTGAAGTCATTAACAAAAATGAAGATGGTTGCAGCAGGAGTCTTTGACTTTCAGTTAAAACATAACAGCTTAGAAACATAAGGATACAACATAGGGACAGATATAGCATTTATGTATTGACATTCTTGAGTGCTGTAATATTTTTAATGAGGGCAATAGAGCTTACATTGTCAGTATAGCAGTGTGCTGTGTTTCCAGATTACAAACTGAAGACTATGTTACCAGTGTAATTTCCCAAGATAAGTTATCTGGCTAGCTTAAATGAAAAGATAGTTCATTATGAATCAGATCACGAGAAACAGTAAGCAAGTAAGACAAGGTTTATAACTGTAAAAAATAAGTTTCATTTTCTGGTTAAAATGTGTCCTGTGAGTCCTAAGAAGTCAGTACTTAAATCATTGATTAATTAATTGTTCATGATCACATGAGTAGACCTTTTCCTGTGATTATTAGAAACCAAGATGTATCAATGAAGCATTTACTATATCAGAAATATTCTTTTCTAGGTTGATACTGAAAAGAATTTTCTCTGTAAGTGTTCGTTCATTGAAATCTACAATGAGCAAATATTTGATTTACTGGATTCTGCTTCAGCTGGACTTTTCCTCAGAGAGCATATCACAAAAGGGGTATTTGTAGTCGGTGCAGTAGAAAAAGTGTTGACTTCAGCTGCTGAAGCATTGCAGGTAGGATCTGTTGTGATGGGTAGAGATAGACATCTTATAATAGATACTTGGGTGCTTTTATTTAGGAAGCTTATATTTTTTTTCTTTTAACTCCTCCTCTTTTGTATTATATATATCCTGGGGGGGAAATCCTATAAATATCCCTTGTATGTATTTTATGTATATATTGTATGTATATATTGACAACAAACTCCTTCTAAGAATGGATATGTAGACGTATATCAAAAGTCACATTAAAATTTATGGGGCTTTTGAGCATAGCATTTTGGAACTCTACAACCCATGTTGTATAAACATGGAAAAGTTTGAACTGGGGAATCGGTTTGAGTGGGGAATGGCAAACTGATGTTCTGCATATCTGTGGGAGACATTATGGCCTAAAGGCAGCTGAATACTGGATCCAGACTGCCAAAAATTATTTCTGGACAAAAAATATTTGAGATTACCTATATGTACTTCAAACAATTGTTTTTCATGAATAGATGGCAGAAATTTATACTTTTGCAGTGTTGTGATCAGCTGGTAGTTGTGGGATTCCATAATGCTCTGAGCTGTGAATGTATCCTTTTTGGGAATCCAAAGTTCAATTAAACCTCTTTTTAAAAATCTTCAGAACCACAAGTTTGGCTTTTGCAGGGTAAGCAAAATTTCAATCCATTTGGAAAGAAAGTTAT
>JANHZU010004595.1:0-10972 GCA_032468055.1 Acrochordus granulatus
TTTGTCTCAATTCTTTTATCATATTGTGTCAGAATTAACAAATAGCTGGGGTTTAGATGTAATTAAATGCCTCGCTGAACCCCAAAAGTGCATCTATAGTCAACTTACATCCTTTCTTTATTGCCAGGTCATTTTTATTTGCTATAGCACCAGGCTGACCTTTATATATATTAATTTAATTTTTTAAAGCAGCTGGGGAATTCTGTTGAAAAATACAGTATTAGCTCTCAGAAAAGCTCTTTGTTTTCCCACTGACAAAGATATTCGTTTACAAGGAAGACCCTGCCCTTGTCTGGCAGATGGCAAGAAATCTGCATTGTAACTTACAGTCTGACCAAGCTCAGTTACTCTAGTAGATGTATTGCAAAACTCATTTTAAATGCATTTGCATTTTAAATAATGCAGTTTTATTAAATTGCTACAGCAGTCCAATATTTTGGAGCTATAAGGGAAAAGGATGTACTTTACCTCTTTGAGAATATTTATGAGGTTTTCAAGGCTGAGTCTAAATGCAAGGCTCGGTCTAAATCTGAACTGCCTTTTCTTTTGGGCTAATTTATGCCTGGGTTTTTCTAGGAGTAGCCAGATGTAACTTTATGACTCTGTTTGGGGTATGGTAAATGGAGAGTTCACTTAGATTTGCAAGTTTATTTTTTTATTTTATTCATTTATTGCATTTTTAAGCCACATCAAATGCATGGAGGAGCCAGATTATCACCTTTTTCCTTTCACTGCTTCATCCAAGGATGCTGCTTCCTGGACTGATTGTGGGACCACATGATGGTCATTGTTGTCCTTTTTTCTTTTTAACAACACCCTCCACACACATTTTTTTCAGCTACTGAAGACTGGAAGAACATGGGGATAACAGGATTGGATGACTTGAAGAGCTAGGCTGGCATCTTCAGCTTTCTTATGTTTTAAATTTGGGAGAGGATAAAAAGGTGAATAATTATCCTCTGTAATAATACTTTTGAATTGTTCCATGCCTCAACAGAGGTGGGGGAATTAAAAGTTAAACTTGGCTTTTCTTAAACATATTTTTGTCCAGTCATTAGAAGATCAGATCAAATAGAGTGGACATGCTCCTAGTTTCCTTCCCCTATATATTACCATCTGATGGGAGTAGGAAGTGTGCCTTTTCCATGGCAGCCCCTGCCCGATGCAACCCTCTGCCCCTTGAAGTTAGCAGGCCTCTGACCTATCCTTCCATAAAGCTTTGAAGACCTGACTTTTCTCCCAAGCACTGGGACAAACTTGGATTGTGCATTAGAAATTGACTTAGCACCAGGTCTTTGCTGTTTTTAATATTCTAATTTCTTTAGTTTTACAGGTTTAATATTATTGTATATGTTGTTTTAATTATTGGCTGGGACCCATCCAGAGTTGGTAGGCGGCTATATAAATCTTTTAAATAAATAAAATAAAAATTTGGAAGCGGAAGGACAAGATGATCCAAGGACTTAAAGGCATTCCCCACTAAACACAGGCTAAAGGAACTTGGAGGGTTGAATCTGGAGAAAGGGCAACCTGAGAGAGACAGTATTCAGCCTCATAGTAGGAAAGGCCATAGGGGAAATGGTCAAGAATTCATTTCCATAGCCACAATCTAGGACCAGAAATAAGATATAAATTGCAGTTATGTAGAATTCACTGAAATATCACACTTAGTAATAGCAAGATTTATGCATGAAGCAGGTCAACCTACCAATGGCAGTTGTGGGTTCTTCACCACCACAGTTTTTTAAGAAAAGGCTGAATAGCCCCTTTTCATGGTTAGTGAGTTGGTTTTGCTGCTTGTGGCAGAGGCTTGACCTGCATGGGCACTGTACTTTTCAACTCTACGGTTCCCTGATTCACTGAAGTCTCTCAAAAAGTGTAATTGTTTTGTCAGAATAAGGGTGGGCTGAGATTTACAGTTCCAACTGGGTTTATAGAAAAGCAATAACAAGGAACAGAATCTGGTTGGAGGAAAACAGCCCATCTTAAATTTCTGAAGCATCTCAGGTAATACCTGTTTGCGGTTGCTCAGTCACCTGGCCTTCAGGAATCTTAATGCATTGCTTGAAAGGAAAGGCAGGGCTGTAGGACCACCATTACTTTAGGGTGTTTGTTAGATGCCAAAAGATGGGCATGCTTGTCTCTCTGGGATAAAGTGCCTGTTTCTCTGGAATGAAGTAGGATATGCTTTGTTCCTAGACTGATGTATTGGCTGCTATTCTGCCCACTTTTTGATGGTTTCTGTCATCATTCCACCAAATAAAAGCACATTAAAGAGAGAAATAATCTGCCATGGTTATAGCTCCCCCAGGAAAAAAAAAAGGCACTTTCCTTTTGTTTTAAAAAAATCCACACATGAAATTTAGCACTGTATAATAGAGCAGTTTTCCATTTCCAGCTCTTTGTCCTAACCTTCTAATAAACTATCCCAGTTAAATGGGCCAAGGTGCTAGTCATAACCTTAACCTATTTCTGGGTTTCTGTGGTGTAATCAATCCTCAATGGCCCATTATGTCCTGAGTTTGAACAAACCTACCCCATGCCCAGCCAAAATTAAAGCTAACCAGGTTTACCATGCTGGATGGATGCAGTTCCATCTGTTTTTGTACAGGTCTTTCATGGAGAAAGCATCTATATGCAATATGGCTTGTGTAATTCAGGATTGTTGGTTATTTTTGCTCTTAAAGCTGCCTTGACATTGTCCCCCATGGAGTGTAGGTACTTAAAGCTAAATTCACCCAAGTGGGGGCAGTGAAAGCATGTTCCCTGTAAATGAAGATAGTGCACTTTGACCTGCTAATCCTCTCAAACGTGGCTTCACAGGTTTTCCTAAGGGTATTGATCAGGATTGTAAGAATCTTGTTAACCACCAGATGGCAGCAAAGAGATAAGTCATTCAGAGTGTTGCAGGCATGATCCTATGTCAAAGTGCTCTCCAACTTTGTAGATTCCAAGTTTGTAGGGGTGACTGAATTCTGAGCTCTGCTTGCTTGGCTTTCTAGGGATGAGATGAATTTGCATTTTTACAAGAGGGGAACAGGACATGGCAGTAGCAACACCTGTATAGTTATCCCACAACTCAGTCTTGGATCTGAATCCCAGCCTGGTGTTCAGATTGTTGGTCCTTGTTTCTTTCTCTCTCCCCTGCCTGATAAAGCAGATCTAGAGAATTCAAAAAATTGTGCACACTTTTGTAAACCGTGGGTCGGCCCTAGCAAAGAATCCCCCATAGGGGATTCAGCTTCATCCTTCTCGCTCCATCACTTTCTTCCCATTGTTGCCCATGTGAGCATCCATTGGAGAGTGGTCAAACAAGTCAAGATGACAGCCGCCATCCTACAACAGAAGTCCCATGTTTTGATGAGCACTGCCACACAGGTAAAAAAAGGGCAGGATTTGATTACATAGTTACACATGACATCTTGACTTTTTTATCATCCTCCCGAGAGGACTCATTGGAAAAGACCATGATGCTGGGAAGGACTGAAGGCAAAAGGAAAAGAGGACAGCAGAGGGTGAGATGGTTGGATAGTGTCATCGATGCAGTGAACTGAATTTGAGCAAACTCAGGGAGATAGTGCAGGACAGGGAGGGCTGGTGTGCTGCAGTCCATGGGGTTGTGAAGAGCCGGACATAATTGTGTGACTGAACAACTACAAATGGACTTTCCTGTTGCCCCACATTTTTGTCCCTGTTATAGGTGTATCTTGACATATCCTTTCATTAGTGATGGTTCAAAGTTACAACAGCAAACAAAAAAAAAGTGACGACCAGTCCTCACACTTAAAACCATTGCAGCATTCTGGTGGTCATGTGATCAAAATTTGGGTGTTTGGCAACCAGCATGTATTTATAATAGTTGCAGCATCCTGGGGTCACATAATCTCCATTTGGGACATTTCCAGCTAACTTCCAACAAGCAAAGCCAATGGGGGAAAGTCTGATTTGCTTAACAACCATGTGATACATTTAACAGCTGGGCTGATTCACTTAACAACAATGAGAAAGATTGTAAAATTGAATATGACTGACTTAACATTTGCCTCACTTAACTTAGAAGTTACAATACATGTTATCATAAAACAAAGATTACCTGTAGATTACAATCAGTATCAGTATGCCTTTGTCACTAAGATGCTCAGTCATTTTTAGGTCCCTCTCTATGAGTTAGACGATGAATGGTTCCTAAAAATAATAGATAGAGAGAAAGAGAGAGAGAGACAGACAGACAGACAATTTTTCTGCAAACCTCCCTTGTTTTGAATAGATGGTAATATTTCAGTTACACAAAATGAGGTATACCTCTTTAGAAATATTATGATTGAAAAACTAGTCTTTCTGATGCCAGAAAAATAATTTCATATACATGTAGATCTAATAACTTTTGTGGTAATTTTTGTCATGGATGCCAAGAAAGTTAAAGTGTGTCCTCTTTTCCAATTGTCAGCATCTGCTCTTTGCTTGTTTGGACTTCTGGTAACTCTAATGTCACCCATCCTTTTAATACCTACATGAAAGTACTGAGTGTGGTTATCTGTCTGCATGTTGATAGCTATGTTTCCACTTCTAAACTGGACCAAAGAGGCAATGGAATTAGAAGTGTCAACTTGGTGTCTGGAGGTTACAGGGGTCTGGATGAGATGAAACAGTCTATAGTTAGCCCTAAGAAGATAGAGTTGGTTTTCTTCAGTCCCTCTTGTGACTTTAACTTGGTGGGTGCTGCCCTCTGGAAAGAGCAAGTCTGCAACTTGGAAGTCCTCTTTTGCTCACAACTACTGTTGGATTCATAGATGGAAGTCATGGAGCCTTTGTCCAGATCTAGTTGTGCACCTCTGCACTCTTACCTGAAATAGGAAAGCTGGACAACTTATGATGACTAGACTATTCTAGTGTGCTTTACACAGAGCTGCCTTTGTAGAGTATTTGGAAATCACAGCTGATGCAGACTGCAGCAAACTCCATGCTGGCAAGGGCAAACTTACAGCTGCCTAGTACTTATATTGTTGCTTCAGTCGATTTCTAGAGACAATTCAAAGCACTATTTTTAACCTATAGTCTTACCAAGTTTAGCTGTTCATTATCTTCAGACTGACAAATTTCAGTGATATGATATTGGAAGATTCCAGTGGCCATCAAGAAAAGATTTAGGGCCACAGATGACTCATCCTGGAACTGTTTTATTCTGGCTCATAGACATATTTCATATGTATAGTATATATCAAAACAGATGATGAAGAAAGAGCAATTTTTAAAATTATCTTAAATGGTCTTCTTAAGGTAGGTAAAATTCATAATTTTAATTATTTTAAAAGGTTGGACCCAGGTTGGAGCGATCATGAGAGTACATCCCCAAATCTGGGAGCGAAAGACTCGGGAAACCACACCTGAAGACAAAAGGACACAAATCAGCCAAGATTTTTCAGGAAGGAGTTTGACTATTGACACTCTGACAGACAATGAAACCCAGATTGTGGTGAGTCTCATGTAAGAAATAATTTACATCTTTAGGAGGTTTTGATTGGACAGAAAGCTTTAAGGAAGCTTTCCTATAAAAGGGTGTGGGAGATGGAAGAATTGGAGCTCTTCAGATACTAGAAGACTTTAACTCCCATTTTCTTTCACCAATGCCCATTTGGTCCAAGCTACATCATCATAGGTATTTTGCCCTTATTCACAGAGATGAGTTAGTCCCTCCAGAGAAACGTGGAGTCAGTCAGAGGAACACTTGTAGGGGATTCTAGACATCTCTCAGACAATGATGCTCAGATATGCCCCAAGTTGGAAGCTGGCTGTGCAGACCCTTTGCAGTTGACTAAACATACAATTATCTGACTTGGTTATCTACGAAGAGCCTTGTCTGTTAGGCTTCCCAAGAGATGACATATGGTGGGTCCAAAAAATGGTGAATTACCTTTGGAGGGAAGGGTTATGCCTACATTTAAGGAAACAGTGATCCTTAAGAAGCCATTGCTGGACACAAAAATATTTGACAACCTTTGTCCTGTTTCTAAACTTTCCTTCTAATGGAAATTTGATGAGAAAGTGGTTGAGTCTGATCTAATGATTAAAGCACCAGCTAGAAACATGGAGACTGTGAGTTCTAATCCTGCCTTAGCCATGAAAGCCAGCTGGCGACCTTGGGCCAGTCACTTTCTCTCAGCCCAACTCATAGGATTGTTGCTGTGGGGAAACCTCTGGTGTGAATAGGATGGAGGTGATGTATTTATTCTGTATTTATTCTGCCTCTCCTTGATCTCTTCGCAGTTTTCAATACCATAAATCATAATATCTTCTGCCTCAGCTGTGGGGAGTTAAAAATGAGGGAAGAGCGTTGTGGTGATTTTCTTCTTTCCTCCAAGGCTGGTTTCAGTTGGTGTTGAAGGGGTAGGAGGTATAAGGAAAATTCCAGTCTCAGACCTCTGCTTTGTAGTATTCCTCTATATGTCTCCCTATTTCTGAAGCCAAAATTAGAAGTACACTGATGATACACAATTATTCATTCCTATCCCATGTCAATCAAGTGATACTATCCAGGTTCTTTCTTGGAGTCTGGAGGCTGTGGTGGTCTGAGTGGGGAAGAACAAGCTTCAGTTCAAAGGGGGTACTCCTCACAAAGTTACTCATGCCTTGGTCACCTCCCAGATGGACTACTGCATTACTTGGTGAACTACAGCCCTTCTACATAGGGCTGCTGTTGAATGATTTGGAAACTGTAACTGGTTCAGAATGCAGCAATGTAGGAAGTGATGGTGTATTAGTATGCCATGTTATATACTACTTTGTGAGCTGACTTGGCTCCCAGAAGGCTTCTTAGTACAATCCCAGGTGCTATTTTTCAGAGCATAGGACCAGTTTATTTGTAGGACTGCCTGTTTCCAATTGTTTCTGCCCATCCTGCCAGATCTGATAAGAGTGGACATGCTCCAGGTCCTATCTGCTTAATAATGGTTTTGCTGGGACTCAAGAAGTATGCCTTTTTTTGTGTGGCAGCTGCCTTATGGAACAGCCTTCCCCTCCTCCTCTGATTTGTATAGTTCTAATTCTGCTTGATTTTTCAAAATATGCAATATATGGATGCTCCCCTGGACATAGGGCCAAAATGTCACCTAAGTCAGTTTCATGTTTTTATTTTGTATTTGTGTGAGGTGAGTTGTGGGCCTCAAGTGTGATTTACATATATATTATTTTCTATTGTATATCTGATATTATTTTTTAATTGTTATCAGAAAACAGGAGAGAATTAAGCAGCCATATAAACTATTCTAATTAGTAAGTATAATTAAATAGCAGGCACTGCAGGGTTGTTATTAAGGTTTTAAAAATAGAAGACAGTTGGGGATTTCTTTAGCTTTCTGAGAATTTTATACTATTAAAGAGTGCAATAATAGTTTCAAAAGAAATGTGTTTAATTCATTTCCAGGCTATCTTCTTGATGAACATAGATCCAGCAATAAAGTTATTATTTAAGATCTCTTCAGAATTCTGGATTTGAAAGCCCAAATGTGACATATAGAGTTCTGGGTATATGTGGAGCTTCTGGAACATTTTAAAGCAGATTTGGCATACAGTATATACATATACTCTTGCATGTTTCAAGCATACCTGCTCTTGCAGAATTGGTCATGTAGAAATGATAGGTAATATACTCCTAGTGGAAGGATATGTATCCATTTCAACAAAAAGGCCAAGCAGACCGAATATTTTTCCTTTTATCAAACTGGTATTCAGCTGTTTCTGAAAAAAATAAACATATTTGATACAACTGCTATTGTTACATGCTAAGAGGTGCTTAAAGCGAATTCAGATTTTGTTTCTTAAATGTGACTTCAATGGATGGAAGTTTTACCATGAGAGATCCAAATTAAAATAAGGAGGAATTTAGTCACTGCAATTGCTCTTAAGCAGTGAGACAGCCTACTTCCTGTAGGTTCTCCATTACTGGAGGGTTTTCAAGTAGACAAATCTCCAAAACAAATTCCAACCCAATAACTCCATGAATAAGCCACAATACTATATGCTGAAGTAACACACCAATTATTTATAAATCATAATGCCTGGGATCATGTATCTTCTAAACACTAACCAAACAAACCATATTATTGCTTAATATGGTATTTAAACCTCTCCTCCTGTCTCTATGGTTCCTCAAGTAGTTTTATTCCACTATTTATTTCTTTTCAATGCCAATCACCTTATTTTGTCTGGAATTATAATCCATTAATTATCTTTTTCTTAGAAAATAAAATTGAATATGTATAATTGCCATGGGCTGGACAGGTCCAATGGAACAAAGGATTTTTTTTATGTCTGTTCTCTGTGGGTGGCAGGAAAGTGCAAGACATCCCCAATCCAAGTTGGGAAAATTTAGAGACTTCCTCATGGGGTAAACAGAAGGTCAAAGGAGGTATGTAATTCTAGGGGAAAATTCAACAGAGATTAATGTCCCATTGTTAAGGCACTTTGAAGTGAGAATGTGAACCATTATTAAATGGAAGAGTATATTTTATGAATTGAAATCAATGTTGAAAAAAACACACAGTGCATATTCTTACAGAATGATGCTAAAACTGCCATTGCATGCTGTAGCTGGTAGCAGATAGTCCTACATTCAGAGCTATGTTTATAGCTGACTGGCTTCATTTCAGATCACTATGGAGCAGAGATGTGGCCCTGAAGTGAAAAATGTACAGAGGGTAGATGACTTAGTCATCTCACAGCATGCGGCATACATCATTGGTAACAGAAGATCACTGTTTCAAAGCAGCTTTATTCCTATGCAGTGACCAGAAGTGTAGATATCAGTAAATGAAACATTTATTTTAGAGATAAATGTTACCTTCTGCTTATTCTTAAGGGCCCAAGGGCTATCAATAAAGGTTAACTGCAGAAAATGGCAGAAGAATTGACAATCCCAGAACAAGATGCTGGTTTAAAAGAAACACTTACCCCAAAGGAAAATACTCAATATGAGTAAAATATACTCCCACCCACCTCAGTAGCAGATAAGTGATGTCACAACTATCATAGCTGTAGGGGATTGCCAACAAAACAAGCCCATCAAGAATAAAAATACAAAACTCCCGGTGTTCACACTGAGCCCCTCATTGGCAATTGTTCTTCTGGATGCCATCTTGAACCTACCGTCTGAGGTGCTGGATTCTGTGGCTGGGTTGGTGAGAATCCCTGTGATTAGATGCTCAGGGACTCTAATCTGCCTCCTGGTGACATTAAGTCCAGGGCAGCTTAGGGTTCATGGTTTCCATGGCAAGCATGGAATATCTCAAGTCACAGATGGCTTGCATACCAACACCCATCTGATTTTTATCCTGGGGCTTTGTGGCTCTACATGGTAGTGAAATACATCAATTTATAGCTATGGACAGATCACTCTCTGCTTTACAACTCATGGAGTCCCCCTACTCATTGGGGAAATAAGGCCTATTTGATTGTCTGCCTCAGGGGATTGAAGAAACCTATAGATTTTCAGAAACAGTTTGGGATTTTTCCTAAGGATGAGATGGGCAATTGGCTGAGACCTAAGTCTCTACATGAAATGGACAGGTTGTTGGAGCCTTGTTCAGCATCATCCCTATTTACAACACTCTTATGTGGCTCTCTCTGTACTGCTTCCACAGTGCACTTTGGTTTTATTAGGATCTTCTGGAAATAAAACACAAGAGACACTTGGAGGGCCAGTGAAGAAATACCAAACATGGGTAACAGCCACCTTCCCTTTTTATGGAATTTTGTTGGGAAGGAGTTGGACTAGAGTTACGGAAGACCCTGGAAGAAACAAATTATCTAGACACATTTCAGGCCAGCTTCAGGCTAGTTTCAGTGTGAAATCAGCCTCGATCACTCTGTGATTGAGCAAGGATGAAGGTGGTGCATCCTGCCTTGTGCTCCTTGATCTTCCAGTTTTTGATACTGTCATCCACTGTGTCTTTCTAGACCAGCTGTGGAGATTGGGAATTGGGGGCACTCTTTCATGGTGGTTTTCTTCTTTTTCCAGGGCCAATTCTAGCTGGTGTTGGCAGAAATGTTTACTCCCTCGGTCCCTCTTTTGTGGAGTGCCACAGTGTTCAATGATTTCTCCCCTCCTATTTAAAAAATATATAAAACCACTGGATGAGATCAACTGCCAATTTAAAGTTTGGTCTCATAAGTATGCTGATGATATCCAATTATATCTTATCATCTCATATTGGCCAAGTTAGACTGTCCAAGTTCTATCCCAATGTCTGGAGACTGGGCAGGCCTGGGCAGGGAGGAACCAGCTTTGACTTAATTCTATGGGACACCTACATCCAGGGATTTGTCTCAATGTATATTAAGGGTTAGAGTTAATATCTTAATGTATATTAAGGGTTACATTAAGACATTAAATCCTTCAGTTAACAAGATGGGAGGGACAAGATTTCAATTGCCCATTTACAACCCTAGTTTGGCTAGAGCAGTGATGATTAAACTGGAACCTTGAAACCTCTAATTTTTACTGCCAATCTCCTGTTTTCTGAACTTGTTACGTGAGAACCAGGCACTGAGTTTCACTGTTTCCTACCTCCCTTTCTCAGAAATGTGTTCATATATTCCATATCATTCTTTTTATATGAGACTGAAGAATACTCCTGGATGGGAGTTGAAATGTTTCTTTGTAACATCTAAAAATTAAACTCCAGTTACCTTTTTAAATTTGGTGTGCAAGATTTTTTATCATTTTGCTATGAAGTCCCCTGATATTTTTGATGTTCCCATCCTAATTAAGGAGGCTTTAAAGATTAGCTATCTTCTCAGGCCTTGAGCTAGGGTGAATGCAATCTCTTATGGCATGTGTTTTTTGTGTTTTGCAAATGTTATTGAATGGATAGATTTTCATCTTTATTTATATTGAAGTATATTATTCAATTTTTCAATTTTGCTGTTATATGTGGGCCACCTAGAATCACTTGGGAATCAGACAGCACCTAAACTG
>JANHZU010004595.1:15520-29929 GCA_032468055.1 Acrochordus granulatus
TTGTTTATCAAGAAATATTGTGAGAAAGTTATTCCCAATTAATTCTAAAGTCCAATTAACCCTTATGATTCCAACACATAAGTTCATATATTATACCATGCTGATTGGTTTGATACATCATACCAGGCTAAAATGAGATTAGCCAGTTTGTGGCTCAATGTATGACATAAAAATGTTTGCTTTGTAAAACATCTGAAAGACCATGCAGTTGAAAGATTAAGGGTGAAAGTTTTTTATATCAATACATTTTATGTAGCAATTAGACATATGAACTTCATACCACACTTCACAAAAGCAATTATTCCCTGGCTATTTTTCTCCAACAATTTGTCTTCCAGCCTTGTTAACAAATCTTGTTTAATTAAAAATGAGAGAGATCTCCAAGTTAGCACTTAAAGAATCAATAGGGCAAACTTCCAATCAGGTTGAAACCTTAGCCAACATCTTGCTAAGAATCTTGGTATGCTTTATGAAGACAAAACTCTGCTGTTAGTAAGGCTGCTATGAAATCCACATGATTTTACCGATGCCATTCCAGGATAAAATTTGACTATGAGTTTACTTAACAAGAGCCAGAAACTGCTGCAGCACAAAGTCAGTAAGAATCAGTACAGTGTTTGTGAAGCAAAAAAATACCTGTGCAGAAAATTGTGTAATTTGAAAACCCAAACAGACACAAAAGTTGTTATAGTACAAGAATAAAAGATCTTTAGCAAAGGATGAATTAAAAACCTGGGGGAGAGGTGCACCACCCATCACTACTAGATAGAGTAACTAGAGTTACTGTATCTATATTCAGAGAAATCATGTTACATCATATGAAAAAAGGTTCAACAAATTCTTACTTTGACTGCTGCTTCCTGTGCAATAATGGAGTAAAGCATGTGGTAGAGGCAGCAGAATGTGCGCGTGCGCGCTTGCTGCCTTGGCAGAACTCTCACGCGGGGTTTCCGCCTGTGCAACAATGGACTAAAGCATGTGGTAGAGGTGGCAGAATGTGCACATGTGCTCCCTGTGTTCGTAGAACTCTCGTGCGGGGTTGTTGCCTGAACGAGAAATACAGAGCGCGCTGACTGATGATGCGCAAGTTATTGAGCGAAGTTTGCTTATTGTGTGAGTCGCGGCTCATCTAGTGGAATAAATTTTATTAAATTTTTTTGTTCATCCTGCGAGTTTCACATCTTGTGAGTTACTCGTCTTGTGAAGCACCACTGTACTTGTAATTCCTTCTGATCTGAGAGGCTCTTCTTCTGATGTCCTATCTTTTAGCCTTTTGTTGCTATCCATGGGGTTTTCCTGGCAAGGATACTGGAGCGGATTGCCATTTCCTTCTCCAATGGAGTCCTGTAGCCCATTTTTCACTAGATGTTCAGGAACCCCAACAACATCTCGCATGGTCCTTGTTAAGCCAGACAATGATCAAGCCAGTATGGATTTCTATAAATTACGGCTCATATTTTTATGGGAGGGAGCCACTCTTTGTCTGACTCCTCTGATGAGATCTATCCAGTATGGATGGACCTCTGGCATAGCTCTCATCTTCTTTGAAGCACCCAAGCCCTCCAACCACAGCAAGGTGGTACTTCACTAGGGGGAAGGAGATTAAGTAGTGTCCTTGAAATATATTCTTTTCAAAAAACAGTTCGGTGCATCCTCAGATTTTAGGTGTAGAGAATCTTACTCCTAGTCAAGAGGAGTCAGGAGCAAGTGATTATGGGAATTGTAGTCCAAAACATTTAGATGGCACTGAAGTGCCTATTCACAGTACAGGGCTTTGCTGGAATGATCAAATCTCCAGTTAGAAAATTTGATCAGTATTTTACATTTCTGTAGAGTATTACTTATTTTAAAGTTGCTTGGCAATATTGGGTGGATGTCTATGAAAGAGGCACAGGGGTCATCACGGGTATCATGACATCATCACACAAATGATACAAATTATCTCAAACTGTACCCCATTTGCATGATGTCATATGACATTATCATAGCTTCTATTGACCCTCTAACCAACATAACTATGGAATTATGATTACACACAATAGAAAGGTTTTGTCCTTATAAAATAGCCAGTGCATTTAATAACATTAAATGTAACTTGTTTGTTCACAGTTCTTTTGTATATGAATGAACTGATACATGTAGGAAAATAAAGACAAATGCCAAATACAATTTTTTTTTCTTGTTCTGCTTAGAATGCAGAAAGAATCCTCAGTCATCTAGGAAATAAAACAAATCTGGATGCTTGTAAATCTTGTCAACTGGACTTTAATTTTTGATGGTAAGGTTAAACTGCAATGAAGAAGAATGGGAGATGACATTAAGTCTATTCATCTATGGTCTCCTTTCTCCTATTTTTAATTGGTTTTGAAAAAGGCTTTGTGATGAAGTTGAAAGCTTAACTTTATCAACAAAAATTAAAGTCCAGTTGACAAGATTTACAAGCCTCCAGATTTGTTTTATTTCCTGGTTGACTGAGGATTCTTTCTGCATTGTTTCCGTCATTTTGCAATGGTTTGCTACAGGAGAATGGTGAGTCTGCCTGCTCCTTTATAAGACCACGTGGGCCTGTGTCTGTTTAACCTTGCCCCTTCTTCTTTGCCACGAGGGCTCCCAGATTGGAGCTAACTGCAATGAGGAGATGGTATTAAGTTTATTTTACATCTAAGGACTCCTTCTTTCTCCTATTTTAATTTTTTTAATTGGTTCTGAAAAAGACTTCTCAATGAAGCTGAAAGCTCAACCTTACTATCAAAAATTAAGTCCAGCTGACAAGATTTACAAGCCTCCAGATTTGTTCTTCTTAGACAACTCCTTTTTCCTTGATTTTCATTTGCCCCTCCTTCAGTGAACAAAGATTTGCTAAAACAAGAAAAGGAAGCTTTTTCCACACTAAATATTATTTTATAAATAGAATTGCTGTTCTCCATCTCCAAACTATTAAAAAATCTCTTTAGGAGGTATGACTAGATTACTCAAATTAAAGCTATTTTCAGCTTGTTCTCTCATTATCATTTTTGTCCTCAAGCATTTAATTTGGAGTGGAGTCTCAATGATAGCTCTAGGTCAGACTTTCTAAATCTGTAGCCTCCAAAATTGTTAACTACAAAACTAGCTGCTCTAATTGGCTGGTTTAAAAGTTAGGAGCTTATGCTATAGTTTCACTATCTAATGACTCACTCCATTAGAGTTTTTAGTAATGTAATAATGTTAATATACAACTGAATGGATCAATCACTTAAAAGCTTTCAGTTCAAACACAATAATTCACCAAATAATAATTTTGCAACAAAATAACTTTTAAAATGTGAATATTTATAAAAGCTGCTGATGACAAGATTTTAAAAGTGACATTCCTTTGTCCTCTCACAGAAAAGAATCTGTTTTAAAATATAACATTACAGTAGATGTTATTTTAAAAAAAAAAGGAAGGTGGCTTTTTGCTTGAAAAGTATAATTCCTAACTGGTATATAAAATATTTAACTGTTTATTCTTTTAAGAAAAACTATTTTAAATGCTGTAAACAAAACTTTAATCACATCATATCCTTTTATCGTAGCTGTACTGTCCAAGGATTATGGGAGCTATAATCTAATATGTTCAAATGGACCTGGGTGAGGAAAAGCTGCTTTAAAATAACTCCATCTCTTTACCTCTATGCAGGAAGATAATCACAGCTACTATTTATCCAGAATTTATGGTCCCGAAGAGATGCGAGCCAAAGAACTTTGGGTTGAGGTGGCTGCAGCTAACAGAACCCAAGTCAAAATCCATGGAATTCTGTCCAATACACATAGACAGGCTTCGGTGAGCTATCCCTTCTCCTAACCTTGCCAATGTCACCTTGCCAAAGTCCAGCAATATGTTGACTTACGTGCTGATATTTTTTGGTGCCTGAATTCTGTAAGTACATTTTGTTGTGCAAGATTTTTTTTCTTTATCTATTGTTCACAATAGGCCTAGAGGGAGAAGCAAGAAAACAGGTAGTAAGAGCAATAAAAAAATAGTGAAGAAAAATCATGTTTATTCAGAAAGGGCCCTGATTGGAGAATGAATCTTGTCAATAGTTCATTTTCCAATGATAAAAAGTGAGTATTAAGAGGCTAATCTCATCTTTATTGCAACCAGAGAGGTAGGAATATCTTTATGGCTGCAAACGTAACATAAGGATTTGATGTACACATGCACAAAGCCGTAATGTGGTTTGATTTCTGTTTAGCATGAACTTACTTAAACATGATTTGTAAGCCATAACTTATGGCTTCACATGAATCCAATCAATTATGATTATTAACTATTGTTCAAGAATTAAATAATGTCTGAACTTACATTAAAATTCAGTCAGTCTCACAGTATCACCCCAGTGAGGCACCACCTTGGCATAGTTGGGGGGCTTGTGTGCTCTGAAGAAGATGAAAGCTATGCCAGATGTTCAACCATATTGGATCGATCTCATCAGAGGAGCCAGACAAAGAATTTCTCCCTCCCATAAAAAATATGATGACACACAATTTACTGAAACCAATCCGGCTCAGTCATTGCCTGGATCAACAAGGAGCACGTTGATATTGTTGGGATTCTTGGACATCTGGAAAAAAATGGGCTACAGGACTTCACTGGAGAAGGAAATAGCAATCCACTTCACTATCCTTGCCAAGAAAACCACATGGACATCAACAAAAGGCTGAAAGATAGGACGCCGGAAGATGAGCTCCTCAGGACAGAAGGAATTTCAAGTAGCTCTAGAAAGAGTGAAATGGCTGGGCCAAAGCTGAAAGAATCTCAGTTGTGGATGTGTCTGGAGATGGAAGGAAAGTCCAGTGCTGTAAAGAACAATATTGCATAGGAACCTGAAACGTAAGATCTATGAATCAAGGAAAGCTGGATGTGGTCAAATATGAGATGGCAAGATTGAAAATAGACATCTTGGTAATAGTGAACTAAAATGGACAGGAATGGGTGAATTTAATTCAGATGACCACTATCTCTACTTCTGTGGATGAGAATCCCATAGAAGAAATGGTAGCCATTATAGTCAATAAGTGAGTGTGAAAGTAATACTATGCTACAATCTCGAAAATGACAGAATATTCTTGGTCCAAATCCAAGGAAAACAGTTCAACATCACAATAACCAAAGTCTGTGCCCTAGTCACTGATGCTAAAGAGGCTGAAGTTGAATGGTTCTATGAAGACCTACAACACCTTCTAGTATTAACACCAAAAAAAGATGTCCTTTTCATCATAGGCAATTGGAATGTTAAAGTAAGAAGCCAAAAGATAACCACAATAACAGGAAGGTTTGGCCTTGGAGTACAAAATGAAGCAGGGCAAAGGCTAACAGAATTTTGTCAAGAGAACAAGCTGATCAAAACAAATACGCTTTTCCAGCAACCCAAGAGGCGACTCTACACATGGACATCACCAGAATGGTTTATACCAAATCCAGATTGATATTCGTTGCAGCCAAAGATGGAGAAGCTCTATACAGTAAAAAAACAGCAACAACAGATCTGAAGCTGACTGTTGCTCAAATCATGAGCTTTGCATTTCAAAATGTAGGTTTAAATTGAACAAAGTAGGGAAAACCACAAAGCCATTCAGGTATGACCTCAATCATCTCCCTTATAAATATACTGTGGAGATGAGGAATAGATTTAAGGGATTAGATCTGGTAGAGAGAGTGCTTAAAGAATTATGGACAGAGGTGCATAACACTGTACAAGAGGTAGATACTAAAATCATCCCAAAGAAAAATAAATGCACAAAAGCAAAGTGGCTGTCTGATGAGGTTTTATAAATAGCTCAGGAAAGAAGGAAAGTGAAAAGGAGAAAGGGAAAGATACATCCAACTGATTTCAAGAGAATTGCAAGGAGAGATATGAAGGCCTTGTTAAATGAACAGTGCAAAGAAATAGAGGAAAACAATAAACTGGGCAAGAATAGAGATTTCTTCACGAAAATCAGAGATTTCAAGGGAACATTTTGTGCAGTGATGAGCATGATAAAGGACACAAATGGTAGATAACAGAAGCTGAAGAGATTAAGAAGAGATGGCAAGAATACACAGAAGACCTACATAAGAAAGATCTAAATGTACCTGATAACCACAATGATGTGGTTGCTGACCTGGAGCCAGACATCCTGGAATGTGAAGTCAAACAGTCTTAAGAAACATTACAAACAACAAAGCTAGCGGAGGTGATGGTATTCCAGCTGAACTATTTAAAATCCTAAAAGATAATGCTGCTAAAATGCTGCACTCAACATGCCACAAATTTGAAAAATCAACAGTAACCACAGGATTGGGAAAGGTCAGTTTACCCAATGTCAAAGAATGTTCAAGCTACCATACAATTGTGCACATTTTACATGCTAGCAAGTTTATGCTCAAAATACTACAAGTTAGACTTCAGCAGTTATGTGAACCACCAGAAGTACAAGTTAGGTTTTGAAAAGGCAGAGGAACTAGAGATCAAATTGCCAACATTTGCTGGATCATAAAGAAAGGAGTTTCAGAAAAACATCTACTTCTGCGTCATTGACTACACTACATCTTTTGATAGTGTGGATCATAATAAACTGTGGAAAATTCTTAAAGAGATGGAAGTACCAGACCACCTTATCTGTCTTCTGAGAAACCTGTATCCTAGTCAAGAAACAACAGTTTGAACCAGACATGGAACAATTGTTTTGCTAGTAACTATTATTCTTCAGCATTATTTCCAGTGACCTGGAGATGAGGCCAGCAAATTAATACCAGAACATCATTTTAACTTTTGCAACAATATAATGCAGTTATTGTTTTTGCAAAATTATGTAATTATATAAAACAAAGATGCCTCAAAAACCTTTATCATAGATTTTCTAAACTCTAGGAGAGCTATAAAGAAACAAAAATGCTGAAAATTCACATTTTTATAACTAGAATATTAATATCAAGCAGTTGATTTGAAATTAATTTTAAATTGATACTGTGATTTTAACTTTTTTGTCTGGATGCTTTTAGAATTATCCTTTTTAATTCTTGACTAGATATACTGTGTTACAACTCCTATTATTGTTATGCTGGAAAGAAAAATGAGACATAAAAAACATTAGATAGAAAGACAAAACTATACGTGTTTTTCCTTCATTAACCTTAAGGTAAAGTAATGCTCTCTGAAGAGAATATGAAAAAAAAATCAAGATGGGACACAATGGCGTGATTTGATGTTCTGCCTGATTTTTTTATGTGCTTGTCTTATGGCCATATCCTGCAAATGCCCCTGAGGTAAAGCCTCTTTGGAGTCATACTCACTTCTAGGGGCATGTCCACTTTTGTATATGTGGTTTTGTACTTAAGCCCATATCTCAGTTATGTTGATGATGTTGGCTGGTTTTTATCTTAGCTCCTTTATTTGTGAGTGTGTGTGATATTTTTCTTTTTTATTCTCTGGTAGCCACCAAGAGCCATATGTTTGATTTATGGTCAGCCATATAATGAAAAGAAAGAAAGAAAGAAAGAAGCGATTGACCATTGCTACCTTCCAAGATTTATTTATTTATTTAGGACTGGCCTCATTAATTAATTTTCTGTTGGTTTCACATCAATCATCAATAATTATCAACTGGGTCCCACTCTGTTTTTCAAGATTAATCAAGACCAGTTAGATGTTGTGCCATAATTTTTTATATACTTTTAATAGATTCTAATTGACTCCTATTCTTTAAACATTTGTGTGTGTTTCCATTCCTTATTAAAAGGCAGAGGAAGCAAACCTTTGAATCTCTTTTTTGCTTCCCTGCAGTTCCCCAGAATCACACCACTGAAATTATATGAAGCCTCTGACAAATTCAGCCCACTTTAATTCTTAAAATAACTTCACATAAATTTTATACATCGGATTTTTTTTAAATAAGAATCTCTCTCTCTCTCTTTCTCTCAGATGACACCATTAGATCATACTTAATCTGTTCCTGACACTATTGGCAATCTATGTCATTTTTTTAAAGTGCAGACCTCAGTTACAAAACTGATAAAAGGAAAATACAGATACAGTTTGGTTCTGGAAAAACATTTTGCACATAAAATCCTAAGTTGGTGCGGTTAATTTTTTGCCCAAGATTGATAGGGGATCTATTCTCTAGTCAGACGTTTTGAATAAAATGTCTGACTAAAAAGAAGCCAATGTATTCCACTACTCTAGTTTTTACCACCAACATTTTAAAGAGAATAAAATACTTTAGGAGAAAATGTAGTAAGAGTTACTCTAGACTGGAAAAACGGTTGGCTCTTCTGTATAATCCATGATGTCCCTTCCAACCCTATGATTTTATAAAAATCTGTATCAAGAAATAAATTGCTGACTATTTTATCCTCGAAAGAAATTCTAGGCCTTGAAACTATGTAAGCAGAACCTGACAGGCTTTCAGAAGCCCGAGGATTCTGTGTAGTGCTACATGCAATAGATTATGTCTTACCTTTCTCTGTGACTAATGAAAATGAAAGATTATGCCAAGATACTTGTGCATTTGTAATCAAATTAATCGCTTTTCTTTGTACAGAATTTGGTTTCCTAGCATTAAATCATTTTTCTCACTCAGTATAAAGACTTGTGAGTGTAAACCTAACTGGCATTTTCAGTTTATCTTAAAGCACTAAGAAATATGAGAATAATTCACCCAGCATAGCTCTTGCCTCTAATGCTGTTTTTCCCCATTATTCTTCTACAGAGAGTCATCCTGTCCTTTGATTTCCCCTTCTATGGCCATTACTTGCGGCAGGTCACCATAGCAACAGGAGGTGAGCCTCTCTGGGTACTACACTGGGTGTAAAAGTTGCTGCTTTTGCAAAAAGCTTGTAGGATATGAGGAGGTAGCCACACCATGTATTTTGGAGGCAGTGTTACACAAACGGTTTAGACCATGCTCCTTAATGACTATTTGACCTGAGCCTGTTGGTTTTTAACTGAAACCACTTAGTGGAGGAGTGAAACTGGGAAGTGCGGGTTCATGCTTGCTCCAATCACCTTATGGTTGCTGAGCAACACACCCAAGTGCTATTTCCTTCTTTCCTAAAATAGGGAGAAAAAGGAGAAGGGACACAAATGTGAATTTGTGGAACAATCTTTATTTTATATCCATGTTTGTCTTAGCTTATATTTCTTCGTCACCATCATCAATGTTATCATCATCTAAGAGCTGTTTGTGTTGATAGCTCATAATTAGCCCCCAACATGTATGAATCCATGAAGTAACTCTCAGGCTGGCCAGAGAGCTCTACTCTGAATCAGTTCCTTCAGTTGTTAGGCTAATTATCAAGCCTACATTGGCTCAATTGGTGACAATGTCATCTGGGTACAGAGAGATGTAAAATTCAAAAAGGAAAGCAGTATGTTTGCTTGGATTCCCATCATATTTGTCTGGATGGGATTCAGGTAGTACTTGGTGTCAAATGACTATGATAGTAGCAGCAACATCAATAGTGAATTCCCAGAAAAGGGAGGCTTGCCTATAGAGTTAATAGATATGTGAAAAATCTGGATGCAAAGCAGGCAAAGAGCTTGTACTCTGAGATGCTTGCTTGCAATCTGACATGGATATCCAACAGCAATTCCTTAAAAAAGCAGAAACTGAAATGACTCAAAGACTGATCTTGCATTGTAGCAATACAGACTTAGAAATAACTTGTTTGAGTAAAGGAGATATTGAGGAGGCAACAATAAGTACAGAAAGGAATCCATAGTTGATTCTGTCCCACCTGCTGAGCATATTGTTGCAAATCTTGGGTTAATCTGTTCATTTGACCTGCCATTAGGTTCTTATATTATTAGGTGGAATAATATAGTGAATAGCCACTGTATTTATCCTGGATACTTAAGTAATGGTTCTTTCCTGCAATGATGGCAGTAGTGAGCAAAAAACTATCAGGCTCCTCCACCAGAACCTAGCATTAAATCATGGATCTCTGGATACTTCTCAGCTAACCTCAGCTCCTCAAATACATTTAGCAAAAGTCTCACAGATATGGATCAACTAAGGATTTTTATTATGGACAAGTATGAAGTACAGTATAGAAATAGAGAGATCCATTGACCAAGTAACATTACACCAGAAATCCTGCCTTTCAATGAAACCCCGAAGGAGTAGGGTTTGCATGACCACACAAACTGCCTGCGAGCTTTAGATGTTTAGGAGCATACATAGTCTTCTATGGGTGGAACAAATGTGGTAAGGCAAATGACAAAAGTGTCATTATGTGACTTGCATCTGACATTTAGACACAGGTAAAAGCTGGTGTTGATGCTGTGATTTTGCAATGCATGTTTTGTCATGTTTGCACTACTGCAATTTGTATTTGATGGCTATGGGTAAAGTGTTGAGAATCAAAATTCTCAGTGTTTCACACCTTTCCTTGCACAGCCTAAGCTACCTTATTTGTGACACAAAAACATGTTTTGAAATAAAATTTACTTTCTGTCCATAAATAAAATTAACTTTCTCACATGGGGAATGAGAGAGAGACACAATTTTATCCTCACCTTCGACAGTAAAATAATTTGGATAAATACTGAAGACAAGACAGTGAATAATGCATGTCCCATAGATGGGAGGGCCCTAGCTAAGTCACTCTTCCCTCCCCCTTGCAATTACTTTAAAACCAACATGAGTTATTTTGAGAATCTATTCTTGCCCTGCCTGTTTTCTTCCAGTCTGATACCATTTCTGATTTCCATCATTCAGCACATTTGTTTGTAGTGACATCTGGAATCTATCTCTGGAGATCATTGGAATTTTTATTTTCTCCCACTTTGCATAAAATCATCAAAATGAAGCAGTTGTATTTGCAGCCTTGCTCCAAAGATTAGGATGACTTTCCTCCTGTAAGATTTTATAATCTAGTCCTATCTTTAGAGAGAGTGATCAACTGAGAGTGGAAGTCAACTATTAGTTTTCTATTGTTATTATTACTATTTTCATTTACTGGGAAATGTCTAAAAATGATACAGAATACTTTACTTGCTTTTCTTGTTTCCATAGCATCCATGTGAGGTTAAAATGAGAAATGGAGACCAGTGACCAAGAGGGAGTCTAAACCAGTGTCTCCATTCTCTTACGTATTGCAGTGTACTGGCTCTTCTTTGTAGGAGAGAGAAGACATTGGAACTATGGGTTATACCCAATATTTACAAAAAGCATCAATGATGCTTTTTGTAAAAATAGAGAGGAGCAATAGTGCTCCTCCCTATTGTTTTAATGTGCTCTTCCCTATTGCTCTCTTCGCAGGTTTTATTTTCATGGGCGATATCATTCATCGGATGCTGACTGCTACACAATACATTGCCCCTCTGATGGCAAACTTCAATCCTGGCTATTCACACAACTCCACTGTGAGATACTTTGACAATGGTGAGCTCCTGTGATATTTCCCTCCTTTGGATCTTTCCCATGCATTAGCCTGCCATTTCTATCTTACATCCATGCAAATTTGTCCACTGCTACTTATGCCAGATTGCACATTTACTTTGCAAAATTAAATTCAAATTTCAAAAAGTCTCAATTTCCATCTCCCCACTTAAATAGCAAGGCTGGCAATAATTCCCTCTTTTTGGTGTTTTTATTGTATTCTTCCTGATTAGGATTTATTTGTTGGGACGTCATAATGGAGGATAGTTGGAATCAGGCTAATTTGCTGTTTTGTTCTTGGCTGATGATGACTAACTCATAAAACTTTTTTATGATCATCTGAATATATGACAGATTTGATTTACCTCCCAGTTTTGTTTTGTTTTTTATTTAGAAAGAGGCAAAGATACAGAACTGCAAATGGATATCAGTATATGTATGGTGAGGGGTAATAAATACAGATCAGCTGTCTTTGCTAGTACCTGGAATATGAATATATGTGCCTATAAAATGGTTGAGTACCTGGATTGACTGTTACCAGGGTTACCACTTAAAAACTATGCTGATGTTTTCATAAAAATTTTCAATCCAGTTTTCTTCCCACCTACTGTACTTTATATTATGTTGATTAATATAGAAAGGCTTTCCAACTACATTGATTGATCAGATCCATTACCTCATGGATGATAGTAGACTATTCAAGTTCCTAGCCCCCATTCTAGTACTTGCATTTCTTTTGCCCTTCTATTTCCAAAGGAACCACATTTGTTGTCCAGTGGGATCAAGTATATCTAGAAGGGAAAGAAGACAAAGGCTGTTTTATTTTCCAGGCAGCTTTGCACAACAATGGCAGAATTGTCTTTGGCTACAAGGAGGTGAGTGTATCCAGTCTGGTATAGAAAGGATGAATTTTTAAAATGTTCATCAAAGTCCTAGCCATCTAGAACAAGGAGACTTCAAAGATTGGACAAAAGTGGACTGGTTTTCTGATCTTTCCTTGATGTCAGTAATTGAAATTTCTATGCTTTTTCTTTCCTAACTCCAGATTCCCATGTCAGTGCTTGAAATTAGTTCTACACAACATCCTGTCAAAGTTGGTCTCTCAGATGCTTTTATGATCCTTAACTCTTCCCCAGGTAAGTCTGGCAGATGTAAATGGAGAGGGAAAACAAAAAACAGAAATATGGTACATATGGTGATTTGTTCATGATTAAATAGGCTCTTAGATTCCCAGATGCAATGTCCTTATTAAAAATATGGATATTTGGGACTATTGTCTGATCTACAGAGTAGAATATGACAGTACACAGAAATCACACACTTAAAATTATGGCTAAAAGTTCCATACTAACAGAAAACAAACCACAGAAATTTCTACTAGATAGCATTATTTCCTATTTTTCAATAAGTTTATTTTCATATTAAAATACCAATAAAGCCTTTATCATACAACACTTTAAACAATAATTCCATGATCTTCAAACCAAAGTGAACTGAATATGTAAAAGGGAACCAGATCATCACATAAAGCCGTTGCATGGTTTGTTTGTTCATCTTAGCATATTATCTGAACTTAGCCATTGCGATTTGTTAACCATGCTTTAGAATTTAATATATTGTATATTTGTCTTTGGCTTAGCATGTTATCTAAGTCTAACCACCATAATTTGTAAACTGATTATGGCTTACATTAATTTAATAAGGCCATAGAGTTGAAGTTCAACCTTCAGTCAACCATTTACACATCCCTGTCTGGGCAGAAAGACTGCTTAATGTAGTGTATATTGATTTCCAAGTTGCAACCTGAGTAACAAAATAATAAAATCTTTGATTATAATGAAATGCATCCTTCAACTACAAGAGCAGTCAATTAAAAGTTTTAGTTAAAAGCTGATTTAAAGAATATTCCTAATACTGTATATAGAGCATTTAAAAGGAATGAAAATAGTGGCAACCAGATCTAAAAATAAACCAGAACTGCTAAGAATTCTAGTTTATTGTTCATGAACAGGAATTGTTTTTTTGTTCCTAATTTTTCTGAGACATTTCATGCTAAATTCTGGGGATGGATGATGGAGAAAGTTCCTTGCTTCCTTGTTGGTTTCTAGTTGGTTTAGCTGCCTCAACTGGCAGGGACAATTGGGCAGCACACAATGGCCAAAGATCAGAGTTCTCAGCAATTCTTGCTTATAATTATATCCAAATATAGCCACAGAGACTCAGAAGACCTCTCCAAATGAGAGAATTCCACAGTGATATAGCTCTGCTGCTGTTGTTACCATTACTGACCCACAAATATTTGGTCTAACTTCACCAGCAAATCTCTGAGGTAGCTTAGGTTTTAGGAAATTTAAAGCTCCCCAGATATTTTTAACTTCCACCAAACCCTGCAGTGTAGAGTTAAAGGTACCACAGTCTAAAACATCTGGAGGGACATAATTCCTGTCCTTTAATCAGGCATTGTTTATTATGAATTTGGCTCCTTTTAGTCTTTAGAACCAAGTTGTAGTTAGTTATATTTTATGGTGCTCTCTGAGCTTGGTTGTTTATCTTGAGATCACTGTGGATCCAAACTGGATAAGCACAGTTCAAAGCTGAGCTACATATATTCTCTTCTACGAGTTACATCTTAATAATAACTGCAAAGTTGGTGGAGAAATCTCATGTGGCCACATCCCATAAGAGACAGTGAAAATCCTGACCTGATCTCCCCTATTATAGAATCTCATCATCGGACCATTTATGAATATCATCGAGTGGAACTGGATATCAGCAAGATCACTAGTGCATCAGCTGTGGAATTTTTGCCCCTACCAAGTAAGTTACCACCCCAAATTTCATTACCTTGCATTTCCAGACATTGTTGAGGCAAAGGCAGAAAATAATCACCCATGCAAATGAGGAATATATCTACAAGTTTGGGATGGATGTATGGATGTATGGATGTATGGATGGATGGATGGAAGGAAGGAAGGAAGGAAGGAAGGAAGGAAGGAAGGAAGGAAGGAAGGAAGGAAGGAAGGA
>JANHZU010004595.1:59525-70149 GCA_032468055.1 Acrochordus granulatus
TTAAAAAACAGGCATCTGGATTGGATTTTTCAAGTAGAAGATGTTTCACCTTTTATCCAAAAGGCTTTCTCAATTCAAAATCCAATCCAGATGCCTGTTTTTTAAACTTTTGTTGCGATAAGTAAACAACTAATGCAATTAAAGAACTCCAAAGCTAATCTAGAACCTTAATATTAATCCCAGAATTAGTCCCATGTATATGTTTAGGATGCACGGTGGCATAAGCAGTTATGAAACTGGACTTCTCAAGACCCAAGAGCTGCTACGTAATAGGGTGATGTTCATTTAGTACCTATAAGATGTTATTTATGACAGATATGTGATATTATTTTTGCTTAAAGCTTAAACTCTGAGACCTTAAGTCCCTGCATGCCATTTTAGATTGTAAATCTAATCCCTTTGCTCATTGCAGAAATCCAAAATCAAGCAAAGATGAAAATGGGATCTGGTCTCTGCTCAAACGTAATTAATACAGCACTGGAAAAGAAATGTGTGGTGGCAGTGTAGAAGAATGTAATAAGCATATAAATTAGGAAAAGATAGTCTGGAGAAGAAAATCTTGTGAGATTTGAAGGATTTCTCTTGGCAATCTTATCAAGCTTCCCATATGCACTGTGAATATGTAGCTTAATCATAGTCTATTAAAAACAGAGCTACTAAATGTCACTGCAAAAGTCTAGACAACTACTAGATGGCAAAAAGAGAGAGATTTCTATTTTTGCTGCTACCTTGTGGGTTTCAATATTTTTGTAGCCCAAAACCTGAAAGCTCTAATTAAAACAAATGGGCTCCTGGTTCTTAACACAACATAGGCCTACAGATTTTGAAAAGTACCTTCACAAAAATATTTTTCCAATATCTCTGTATGATTCTTCTTTCTAGGCTTGTTGCTAAAAAGGTGCACTTTACTTCTCCCTACAAAAGAAAGACTGAAGTACATACACAAAATACTTTCAGAAGTAAGCACAGTTATTTTTCCAATATATGTTGGATCTATTAATTTTTTGTCCCACTGAAATAACATCAGTAAATTGAAGGATACTTTCTTCTACTGTATGCTTATAGATTTCCTGTTTCAAATTCAGTGGCTGCTCCGATCCTTTCCACTGCTTAGGACTACAATGTTATGGAGTGCTTTTACAGGTAAAAGCAACTAAGAGATTTATAATGCTTTAAAATTAAATATATTTATAACGGCAAAATCAGCTTTTGTGCATTAGAGTTCATTACTGCATGCATTATGTATGCTTTATAACTATATACCATACATTTTCATCCAATTCAAAATTGGGTAAAGTTATCCTCCCAAATGTATTTTGTAGATCTTACTTTTTGGAGGATTGTCTCTATATCCTTGGTTAAATCATCTTTTATACTTTGTCACTGGCCATTTGCGATTTCACAGTACAAAAAGGGCAAATAAAACAACTGTATCAGAATACATATATGCTCAACTAAGACTTTGAACTCTAACACATTATTTATATTTCTCTTGACTTGTTCTGTATGTTTTCAGACCTTAACAGCTGGTTGGGATGAATTTGAATGTCATCGGGTTTACAATTTTCTCTGTGAGTTCAGCAATTTACCTCGAAGAATGCAGACAATTGTCAGCAGCAAGCCTGGTAAATAATTCATGTTTGCAAGCATGTTATAAATTTGGACTTTTACATTGTGATATCCTAAAGAACTTTGACAGCAGTGATGACTACTGACTTAAATTTGTAGAAATTCCATCCGAAAGATTATTTTTCACACAGTTTACAATGTTTTAACATTAGAAAATTAAATGTACACTAATGCCTAAATGTTAATTTGTCCTAGGAAGTTCTCAAAAATTGGAAATAAGGATAAGAACATTTTGCCGCAATGTACTTTTAAACCATTGGATCCATCGGAGTGATTCAGCATTTTGGCTGACCCGTATTTTAAAGCCATGGCCAATGGTAAACCAGGCTCGACTACTATATATAATATTTGGGCCTGCATCGACACTGGATGGTAAGCTATTTTAATTGATAAGGCATAGATAAAAATATTGAGATAGGAGTCTGAAAACAGGAAAGTGATGTATCAAGATATAAAAAATCAATTGCAATTCTGTTACTAATTTTCCAGAAGTGAGCTATTTATTGCTATTTGGAGTTTAGAATTCCCTTTCTTTTCATCTCCACAAATAGACAGGGAGTAGGGCTAATTCCCCCTAAATAGTAACCTAAATAATAACCCTTATGCTTAATATCATTCAGGACATGTTGTTTGGCAGAAAATGATTCAAGGCCCAACAGATGAAACCAGTTTGAAAGGGCTGGCAGATGCAATTAAACTATTATATAACGTGGAAGCAAAGGAGTGGACAGCAGATGATGTCATCAGTCTGATGGATGAACTTGCAGGTTTGTTTGCACACCTAATCTAAAATACCATCAAATACAAGTAGTCTTCATTTATTGATCACAATTGGGACCAGCAACTCTGTCATTAAGCAAAGTGGTCACAAAGTGGGAAATCATATGACTATGTCTGTGCATTAGTTTTCACCATTCTTCGCCCTTTGGAATGCTCACCCTGGTGGTGGAATATTTAGCAGGAAGGGAATTAACGTTTATATTTACATTCATTGGAGAAGAAGGGATTATAAGAGAGCAAGGAGACACACAATGGGGAATATACATCAAAAGCGATGCATTGACAACTTCAAACATGCTACACAAATAATCCACTGTATCCCTATTGTGTGCCTTCTTTCACACTTGTAATCCCTTCTCTCCAATTTTTTAACTCTGTAAGAGGGGAATAAACAAAAGTAATACGTCAGGCATAGGACAATGCATATTGACTGTAATGGCGATTACAAGACTAAGGGATACTGCAAAAGTTGTAAAGTTATTTTTTCAGCACCATCATAACTTCAAACTGTTATTCTATTTGCTGAATGAGACAGTCATTAAATGAGGACTACCCATAATCACAAAGAAAGAAAAAATGGACTAATATTAAATTACAAGTTGATCCTCCTTGTGCTTTTCTGCTGATGTGGCAGGATTATTTCACTGAATTTGGTGTTTCAAAGAATATTGTATTGGCTTAATGTCCCTCATGATTTGGCAATGATTCAGTAGGTTATAACTACAAACTGAAAAACTTATTCCAGATTAACTGATTACTGCAAATCAGCAAAGACCTTAATAATTTAATATGACCCAACATTATACACCGACACTTGTTTTCTATTTATATAGAAGACATACATACATATATATGTACATTTTTTATTCAGGATTTTTATGTGGATAAAGGTAAACATAAGGAAATACAGGAAGTGAAATTTTTAAAAAAAGGAAAGATAAAAATAAACTACAGAAAATTAGAAAGAATGAAAATGAAAGATATATAAAGAGATTAATTTTGTAACAATGTCATATTTTGGTCATTAGCAACCCTCCTCATAAGCCAGCAAGTTTGAGCTAGCAAAGTCACTCCCCAACTCAGGGAAGGATGTGTGTGTGTCTTGTCTGTGTGTTAGAGAGGGAGAACAACAGTTTTTAAAATGACTTTGTTAGGCAGAGACTTCTCTTTGACCAGGCCTGAAAAAAAAGAATGAGAATGTGCCTATTGTTCAAGGTGCTAGAGTCATGTGACAGCTGCAATCTGATTTTAACATGCTAAAAATAAATAAATGTTCACTGTGTGTGAAATTATGGCATCTTGTTCAAGAATTTGGGGAGCAGATTTTCAGCAGTAGTGGTGATATTTGATTTGTAAATTGTGTAATGTTAAGGTATAAGCCCCAAAGTGTTTAAATATTCAACAGCATTGTGACTGCAAAACACAAAAGTTATTTAGCAAGATTCACCTTCACTGAGAACAGGCAACATCTCCTTTTCAAGAGGACTTCATCTTCAACCGCAGATTCATCAAATATCCAGTCAAAATTTTGTAAGTCTCCCTGTACGATGATGATTACTTCAAATATTCCCTTAAGGAAATTAGGTAGTGTTTGCCTTGGGCATTTTTTTTTGGAGAAGTACAGTACCAGAGACCCAATTCCAAATGAACCAACTCTAAGGAAATCTCTGCCTGCTAGAAAGATGTGTTTTAGGAAAGGTAAGATTTGCTGTTGACAACAATAAGATATTTCAATAGATGAAACAAATGATGTAAATGGAAGATATGTAGCCAATGTTATTATTGGCATTCTGAAATGTGACAAGCCTGATGAAATATTTCTTCTAACATGTGAAACTACAAAAAGTAAACAATTCCACTATTGACGATTCTATGAAACTACTCTGGCTGGATGGTGTAAAAAGGGGAAAAATCCTTTTCTTTGTAGCAGATGCCACTCCATACATGACTGAAGCATAGTCTAAAGGGACTTAAACTTCTTTATCCAAAAATGATTCATACTGCATGCCTTGCACATCATTTACACAGAGCAGCCAAAGAGATTCGAAGCAACTATCCTGATGTAGATAATTTTGAATGGAAAAAAATGTTCATTGAAGCTCCACTTCAAGTACAAAAGTTCAAAGAAATTGTTCGTACTTCGGCTCTCCCTTCTGATATATTGGGGGTTTTGGCTGGATGCAGCTATGTATTATTTCAAAAATTATGCTTCCTTGTAGTAGATAGTTAAAGAATGTGACTGTTGTGAATCTTCATCTATCAAGATTGTACAAGATTCCTTTTCTGAAACCTTGGCTGGAAACTTAGCATATATAGGATCTAACTTCAGTGGATTATCAAGAGCAATCACTTGCCTTGAAACTGTAGAATTGGAGCTTAGTGATTCACTGAACATTTAAAATAAACTGAGAGTGATTTAAAGCAAGCAAAGGGGTAAGTGGCTGAAAAAATTAGTGATAAACTGCAGAATGCTATAATCTAGCCGGGTTTTTCATCACTTTGCAAAATAACATTCTAAATGGATGGAAAGCAAAATTTGAACACTTCAAGTGAAAATTTTCTCCAGATGAGTTTGTTTTTTTCAAATCTGTTCCTATGACCTCTTGTAATGTTGAATGGAGTTTCTCCAGATACAAAAACATACTGGTGGATAACAGAAGGAGTTTTGAGTTTGATTATCTCAAGATGCACTTGGTCATCCAATGAAATTCTGCAATTCTGTTAACAAAAACTAATCTAGGGATGACCACTGTACTCTCAAAATATTCATTTGATTTCTTCAATACTAGCACTTCTGGAAGTGAAGAAGAATAAATCTTTTAATTTATGTGTGTGTGTGTAAACACACACAGATTTTTAAGAACTGGGTGCTAATTTCAGAAAAATTGTCGTATTTTTGCTTTAAAAGTCATATTTTTGGTTTAATTGGTCAAAGTTAAATTATTTTAAGGTCATAAATCAACTTGCATATTTCTAACATTTTTAGATCACAGAAATCCTTGCCCTAATAATGACAAAACCAGGTTTTGAGGGATTAATAGAGATGGAGATAACATGACTTGGAGGGGAGGGGAAGGGAGAATATTCCACAAGGAAGGCAGTCTGGCAGAGAAGGCCACTTCCTGAGACCTAACAAAAGAAGTCCCGAGGAGATGGTACCTTCAAATGCTCTCTCTGCCAGATCAAATGGGATGGGCTGATGATATCAGGAAGAGGCAGTCAGTCCTTCAGAATATCTGGTCTGATGCCATGAAGGACTTTAAAAGTTAAAATCAGCATCCAGAAACAAACTGGCAATCAATCAGCTTGCAGACCAGAGGTATGCCATATGCTGTTCTTGGAGTACATGGAGCACACATAACTGTCTGTACCACAACATTCTGCATGAGTTGAAGCTTATAGATACTCTTCAAAGGCAGCCCCACATGGAGCGTATTACAGAAGTCCAAACTGGAGGTGACTAGAGCATGAATGACTGTGAGCAGAACCTCCCAATCTAGGAACAGACACAATTGGTGCAGAATATGAGGCTATGCAAGGCCCCATGCATATGCATGACTACCACCTACTCTCTGAGCAGGAGTTATGAATCTAGGAGAACCTCCAGGTTGCTTACTGTGTCTAAAACCCAGTAGGTTCTAAAACTCAAAGCCATTCAGAAAAATATTTTCAAAATAAGAAAATAAAAGTTAAAAGTAAAGCATGCACTCCTGAATACTATATGTGTTCTAGGGTGTGTATATGTGGGTATACTTGTGTGTATATAAAATCTTTTTCTGTTTTTTATAGTTGTCCCTCAGGAATGGCTTCTTGAAAACAGCGCTCGATTTCTTATTTTGTGTGGAAACAACATTTGCTTCACATTTATGGCTAGTAAAGCTGTGAATGGCCGAGCTATTGAACTGGCAAAGCTGGTGGTGTTCCTGGCTTTGGTGAATAGTGATTAACAATACTTTTCCCTCCCTGTATAGTACCTTCTTCCCTATGTTATGACTCATGAGTGGGCAACACACACACCAAATAGGTGACTGCCTTTAATATACCCTTATACAGGTCTGTGAAAGAATAACTGCTGTGATTGGAGAGAATTGGACTGAGAATAATAGAATTTAGATTAGAACCTGATTTTTTCTTTCTTTTCTATTTAAGTTTTTATTTTCATGGATTTTTTTTTGCTTTCTCTTTCATATATTTCTTTTCCTTTTTTTATTTTATATTAGTTTTTATCTTCTTTTAAAAAAATAATTTTCAAAAAAAGAGCATACATCCATACAATTTAATTGAAAATCTCCCATCTTCAAGGGGGACCCTTGAACCCTCCAAACCTATCATTTGGCATTATGAGAAAGCTGTCATTGTCAATAAAAGAAGCTTAGTTCTAGAGTCAGTAGAACTTTTGAGTGAAATAAATTTTAGTCAGGATGGGGAATAGGGATGAGTATACTTCTCATATGCTGTTGTTTGGATCATCCCTCCCTGGTGTTCTTTAGATATGAATAAAATTTAAATATTTTAAGTGCAATGACATATTTAATATTTCGTCTGATTTGGCCCTTATTCTTCTGTAGCAGTTTTAGGCAATTCTCTATAATTAACTAACCAAAGTAACATTTTAAAAGAGACAAATTTATGTCTGAAAATTCTGCAGACTAATTACCTTCCCTTAGATTGTTTCTATGGCAGCATATGCATAAATGCAATTCTTTTATTGCTGCTTGCATAATATCACTTTATATGCAAATGGTATTTTAATTAAATTTCCATTACAGCAGTCCATGAAAGTAAAGAACATTTGAAGTTTTGCCACACTTATCTAACTTTTCCTATCCACTAATATAATTAGTGGATAGGCAGGCAAAATCAGTATATCTAACTGGAGGTATCAGATGTATCAGAATGTCCTAGCTTGTCTGCGCTATATTTATCAGAGCACTTTATATTAATAATTGTATCATAAATTGATACAGATTACATGGGCATCTTTCTCTTCTCAGATGCTGAGCCATGTGGGTGGATTGCAAGAAAAGCTGCCAAGAGTCATTTCTGAGTTTGGCGGCATATAAATTTAATTCATTAATTAAAGCACTTTAATTAGTAAAAGAGAAAAGTTTTAACCTAAGTGCTTTATGTGTATACTATGTAGAACAAATGTAACAATCGGGAATGCTTCTCCATGAGCAAGTTAGCACCAATTTCGGCTCTGAACTTGCCTGACCTCATGATATCTACTGTTTGGAGAGCTAAGCTGATTTATTTCAGACACTGGGATGGGCCAATTTATTTGAAAGCTGGCACATGCTGGTGTTACTCAACAAAGCTTCTGGCAGTGTTTTCCCTTTAACAGGAACTCTTTGCTTACCTTACCTTCTTATCCCTGGGGTGAAGGCAACCTTTTTTTCTACACATGCATACATATTTCCATTGATCCTGGCTTTAGGCAAAGTTACAGTGGTAATAAATGGAATGTTGGAAGACATCAAAGACCAGGTTAGGGACAGATGGTCTTGGAGAAAATATATCTATGTGGTTGCTAAGAGTCAATACTGGTTTGATGGCACATAATCAATAGGTACTGTTTGCTGTATACCTCCCCTAGTGCAGCCAAGACTGACCTGAATAATTTTGATCATTTTCAGGTGTGTTTGAAGGAAACTGTGAGACAGTATATCTATATGTCTGCCAGTCTAAACCTCACAGAAAATGCCAATCAGCACTTAATATTTTAGACCAACAGCCAAATACAAAGATCTATCAGCCAATCAGCCAGTAACTATGCCTTGTCCATCCTCCTAAATCTCTATCCAGATTTACATCCCTCTCCCACTTCACCTGGCGTAATGCAGTCCATGGGGTCGCGAAGAGTCGGACACGACTGCGCGACTGAACAACAACCCACTTCACCAGAGACACAGTACATTCTTCTGTTAGCTTGCATCCTGTTTTTTTTTAGAAGCATAAGGTGACATACATAACACTTCTCTGTAATGACTCCACTAAGAGGTAATTCTCTACTCTCCATGATGCCAAATGTTTAGTATCTTCCAAACTCTTAATGCTGCTATTTCAGAAAGTCTGGCCTCCTTTTCCTAACCATGCTACTGCAATGCTACAATGAAATTCCAGAGTAGGAACTATTTCCTCCAATAGAAACATAGACATTAAACACCATACAGCAATACTGTATGTTGCTATTTATGACATTATATCATATCCTTGTATATGGATAAAATGTCACTGACTTAACATTACATGGGAATTTCTTGTGCTTGAAAGTCTACAGTGAGAATAATATTTGATGGGGGAAGGGTTTTATGCCCACCTATTGGGACTGTGCCTATATTTGGAAGAACTTACAGAGAGAATCAAGATGAATTGCATGGAATCCTTAAAGAGCAAGGATATGCCATGTTACCTAGTTAAGTTTTGGGGGGAAAATCAAATTAAACCATCAGAAAAAAAGCAAATATGATTTATAAATTCTAACCTTTTGAAAGCTGGTGTTTCAAAGTACATACGTGTGTTTGTATGTGTGTCTTACATGGAATTATTTTGAACTGAAAAGCACAAAATTAGGTGCAAAGAACTGTTGTCTTACCATCAAGGACATTTTGTTTTATTGATGTTTCTGTTCTACCAGGTATGTGAAAAGGATCTTTATTGCATGGACTGGGCTGTAAAAATGATGCAGAAAGTCTGCAACGTTTTCAGTACCCCAAGTGAAAGGAACAACTTTTTGCAGAGTGTGGAGAATGCTTTTGCACATATTATCATGGATGCACTGCAGTCAGTGATATCTGGTAAGAAATCAAATTATACCATTATACAGTGTAATTTCACCCATTTCCTTGATCCTGATTACCTGAATCTTCCAGGGACTGGTGCCTTTTCTTTGTGTAAGTTGATATACCTTCTCTCATCCAAAGAAATGTTCAAATACCTTAACTGAATGTATGAAGTCTCAGCTTGTTTCAAAAAAATGGTTTTCCTTTGAAAAATCATCTAGAATTTTCTTGTGCATATTTCAGATTACTATGTCCAGTACTTTAAACCTTTGCTATGATCTGTTAAATTATTTATTGAAGCTATAATATTTATTTAGAGATTTATATCCTTGCCATTCAGTATTTACATACCAAAAGTCAATTATATTTATATAACAATAAATATAGTTATGTTTCACTTTTAGGACTGAATAAAAGGGTTGAATAGATAAAAGAAGTTAAGACTGAAATCATACTGAACGAGGAATAAAGGTTTAATCCAGTGTTTCCCACACCTGGGTAAATTAGCCCAAATTGGGTAAAAGTGTTTCTTCTTTAGGTAATGACATATAAATCCATTACCTAATCACACCTACCTTGGGTAAAAAGGACTTTCAAATAAGTGGTTTTGGGTAATGAAAAAAAAAATTCAGAAGCACTGATTTAATCTTTTCCCCATGCATTATGATCCTGTGAAAAATCAACCCTTTGGAGACACTATGTCATTAATAGAGGCTGTTGTCAGAGCCAGTAGTTACTCTCCATTTTCAGTTGAAATTTAATCCTGTATAAACATAATTTGGCCCTTACTAAATTACTAATACTATTACTAAAATTTTGTGCCTTTGATTTGTGAAGTTTCCTTTTAAAACTTATTTTCTTTCTAATTGTTTCTTTTTAAAATAGAAATGTTACTGTATCTATACAGATTTTTGCATATCAGCATCCCAAGAAGAATGTAACATTGAAACTGGATTTAATTTCAATCAGCATTTCTTTAAAAAATTGACTTTATTTCAGATTAGTTCTAATGAATATTCATATGGTTGAAGCATAATACAAGTGTACACTTTTTTACACTAGATATATCAGAAAATTCAGAAATGAAAAATCATACACCTACTCACAAATTACTATAAGCTTATGAAGCACTACATTATTAAAAAGTGTTTATAAAATATACAACCAATATAATCTACACAAATATAATCAGATCATAACTAATTAAAAAAAAACAGTTCCCAAGTTGAGGAAATATAATCCATGTTTATAGTCAAGCTCAATTCATGGTGATTTTGGAAGATACATTGGTGGAATAAAATATTATCCATTGGCTTGGAATTTTACAAATTACCTAACGTCTACATTGAACATAAAAATAGGTTTTGTTCAACTTGTTGTTTATTTTACTTAGAACAACATGATGAAGAAGAGAGCAGCTTTTTAAACCTGTT
>JANHZU010004595.1:76472-95831 GCA_032468055.1 Acrochordus granulatus
AGACAGGGAGGCCTGGCGTAATGTAGTCCATGGGGTCGCGAAGAGTCGGACACGACTGCGCAACTGAACAACAACAATTTATCTACTCACAGGTGTTATGCTTTCAAACTTCTAGGCGGGCAGGAGCTAGGGTCGAGTAGCGGGAGCTCACTCCATCCCAGGGGGCTGGGCTCGAACTGCTAGAGGGCCAGCCATTTCCGGCTAGCAGATCCAGCATCCTTAAGCTGCTGGCCACTGCGCCACATGCCCTATGGACTGTATCCAAAGGCTAAGAGAGGACTCCAGAAGATGAGCCCCTCAGGTCAGAAGGTGTCCAACATGTGCCTGGGGAAGAGCAGAGGACAGTTAGGAGCAGCTCCAGGAAGAGTGAAGCGGCTGGGCAAAGCCGGAAGGACCTTCAGCTATGGATGTGTCTGGAGGTGAAAGGGGAGTCCAGCACTGTAAAGGACAGTATTGCAGAGGAACTGGAACGTGAGATCCATGAATCAAGGTCAGCTGCATGTGGTCAAACAGGAGACGGATGGACACATTGACCTCTTGGGAATCAGGGAACTAAAATGGACGGGAATGGGAGAATTTAGTTCAGATGACCACTCCATCTACTGCTGTGGACAAGAATCCCTGAGAAAAAATGGAGTAGCCATCATGGTCAATAAAAGAGTGGGAAGAGCAGTACTGAGGCTTTATAAATAGTTGAGGAAAGAAGACAGGACTCGCTTGGGTAGGTCCAACCACCCTGCAGAGGGGTGGCATAAGAGACTCTCAGAGACCCCAGGGCAATCTGACCGTGACAAGGGAGACATTGACAGTTCCCCCTCCGGGTCACATTGCTATTGCTCCAGCGAGAAAATCACAGCCAGAGTGCGGCCACTGTCTCGAGTAGGGCCCGAAGTAATCCGGGAGAGGCCGATGGCCACCATGGAGACCAGGAACTCCTGAGCTAATCCCAAGGACAAACCCAGGGACAACAGATTGAAATCCCCTGGGACCACCAGTCTGGGGAAGTCCACTGCTAACGCTGAGAGGGCCTCTAACAGCTCAGGCAGGGAAGATGCCACGTAGCAGGGAGGCTGGGACAGCAAGACCCACAGCTGATCCCCGAGCCAAGCTTCAAGACAGGAACTCACAACTGGACACTCATGGGGCAAAGCCCCTGGAGGCAGGGAGAGATTCTCAGATGACCATTGCACCCCGCCCCACCTCCCTGGGGTCTTGGCTCGTGCCAAACCTTGAACCCGACTGGGCACATCTCTGAGAGGGCAACCCCCCCTCAGGAGCCAGCCAGATCTCGGTTATACATGCTAGGTCAGCCCGCTCCTCCTCGATGATGCCTCTAATCAGAGGAGCCTTGTTGTTAACCAGCCTGGCATTCAGCAGCCGAGGGCATGCTGGCCAGGGTCTGGGCGTGAGCGAGGAGGGCCAGAACCCGCCACCGATACTAACCATCAGGGGCGTCTTCTCCTGTAACGGCCTGCCCTCCTGTTCTTGTAGCACCCCCTACCCGTAACCACCTGGATATCCTCTCCTGCCCTAGAACCCCCCAAACACGAAATACCCTCCTCCCCAATACCTCCCTTACTCCCAGGCATGGGCTCTGCATCCCCCAACAGACAGACAAAAAACACTCACTCCCAGACAACCAGGGAGGGGCAATGGCAGAGGGCCCCGGCACCATAGCAAGCTCTCAGCACAAGGGCCCCTGCCCCACACCCTCCCGCAACCACACACTGCCCTCCCCCTAGGCCAACTCCCACACCGACGGCCAGATGGAGGACACCCATCCGCACCCCTCGCCCAGCTCTCACTCTGGGCAAGGGCTCCCGTCCACTCAGCCACCCAGCTGGCCCCGGCTCTCACCCAGGGGCCAGCCCCGAACCAACCCTGCCCCACAGTTCCTCCTGTGAGGCTGGGCTAGCTGACCCAGTCCAAATAAAGAGTCCAAAATGTCCTCCCCTTTCCACTGGGTCCGCATCGGCGAATGTCCTCCGAGCCTCGCGCGTCCTCAAGTCCGCAGAGCCACAGAGATCCGGGCTGCCCTGCCCGTAGAGGCCTCGGCGCTCAGGGGCGCTGGATCGGCTGTCCGGGCCGCCCCCATCACCGGCCGAGACCAACCGCTCCAAGCCGAACCCGGAAAGGCTGGGCCGCCGAATGGCTGATCCCGGCCAGGCGACGGCCCACACAGCCCCCAGCTCGATCCAGCCAGCCACGTCCTCCGGGACCGGGACCGAGCGCAAGTCATGGACGCAGCCCCGCAGCAGCCTCGCTGTTCTGCTGCCCCGCCAAGCTCCTGGCTCCGCTGGCTCCGCCGGGCGCTCTCACGAGGCCTCGGCTGCCGGCGCCGTCCCAAGCGTCGTCTCACAGGCGCCGCTGCTCCCCCGGACTCGCCGCGAAGAACAACCGGGCCAGGGCCGCCGCCGCGCTGAGCCGGGCCTCGAGGCCTCCGATGCGTCAGCAATTCCCAGTGGAAAGTCTCCTGCTGCCGCCACCGCCGGCCACAAAACCCCGGAGCCCGCTCCTCAGCTTTGGGCAGCGGGCATCCGCGCCAGAAAGATCACACAATGGGGAGGAGGAGGAAAAAAGAGGAGAAAGCAGGTCCCTCAATCTTCCCTGGGGGATGGCTGGAGCTCCACACTCCACACCCGCTCCGTCCGCCATGAAAAAAAAAATTTCCCTGTCGAGCAAATGGGTCAGCAGATGATGCAGTCCATGTGTCACTGCATTAGATCCCGCAATGCCTGGACTGCCCAGGACCTGTGCACGGGTCCTCTCTGTGGACTTCAGCTCAGCGTTTAGCACATCACCCCAGAAATCCTCCATCACGCACTGACCCAGCTCACTGTCCCTGCCCATACCTGCATGTGGACAACCCGCTTTCTGGCAGAGAGGAAGCAGCAGGTGAGGCTAGTGACCATCACGTCCGGTGCTTGGACAGTCAGCACCTCCGGGATGGGGGCTTCCTCTGCTGCTTTCCTCCCTCTGCACATGGCTGCATCTCTCCTGGCCCCTCTGCCAAAACCTGAAGTTTGCAGATGACACAATGGTCACTGGACTCATCAAAGATGGTGATGAGGCTGCGTGCAAATGGGACATTGAGCAGCCGGCCCCGGTGCAGCCAAAACAGCTGTGAGCTGAACACACTTGGAACCGTGGAGATGACAGTGGATTTTGGGAAGAGACCTGCCGTTTCATCCCCCCTCACCATGCTCAGCAACACAGAATCGGCAGTGCAGTCCTCAAGTTTCCGGGCTCGACCATCTCCCGAGACTTAAAATGGGCAGCTAACATTGGCACCATTGTTAAGAAGGTGCATCAGAGGATGCACCTCCTGCACCACTCAAGGAGCTCAACCTGCTCGAGAGCTGCTGGGACAGTTCTGCAGAGGAATCGCAGAATCCGTCCTTTGCTCACTGTCTGGTTCGGTGCAGCAACCACCCAGGACAGGTAGAGACTCCAGCATAGAGTCAAGACCGCAGGAAGGATCATTTCAACTAACTGCCCTCCGTAACAGACTTGTATACCAAGAGGGTCAAGAGAAGGGCAGAGGAGATATCTGCAGACCCCTCTCGCCCCGGAGGCAACTTGCTTGAACTTCTTCCCTCTAGTAGGCACTACAGGGTGCTGCATGCCAAGCCTTCTGACCCAAGAGCAGCCTTCGCCCCTGCGGCGCCATTCAAATGAACACTTGACTCGTGCTCTACGACCACACTGCGAGATGAACAGAGCAGAAGGTAGAAAATTCTAACTAGCCCAAAGCCCTGCTAAGCTGTATCCACGCCTGTTAACTTGAAGTTTTGTAAGGCTTCCTTCTCTTGATTGCACTTTTACAGAGTAAGTAACATTGTGATGCTCACTGATACTACAAGTACACTGAGGGCTGCTGTACCGGAGGCAAATTCCTTGCAGGTCTAGCCATGCTTGGCCAATGAAGCTATCTGCATCTGATTATCCAATCAAGTGGCAGGGAGTCAAATGCCTCCCTGTAATCAATCCATGCTACTCAAATTGGTCTTCCTTCTCTTGCAGTTTTTCAGAATCATCTTGTCAATTAGGAGCTGATCTTTTGTTTCTCTGCTGTTTGGGCAATTTCCTTTCTGCTCAGGTGGGAAGAGCTTGTTTTCATCTACAGATAGTCCTTGAGTTACAATCGTCATGGAACTTGCCCACCATGGTTGTAACTCATAAATGGCAGTCATAAAGTGAGTCAGTCATACAAATGATCCAATTTTATGGCCTTTTTTGTAGTGATAATTAGGAATGCCACAATAATTATGTGAATGGCGTAGTTGTTAAGCGAGTCCATGGTTCGCTGTGGACCAGTTATACCGAAAACTGGAGGTAAACGCTCCTTTTCTGCAAAACTGTTGTAAAATGTAGTCATGTGACTGTGGGGTGCTTCAAACATCTGTAAATGCATCCCAGTTGCCAAACAACCAAAGCACAGTCACATGACTGCAGGAGGGCAGACTGTCAGAACTTTGAACCCAGTTCATAAGTATCCCCTAGACAAGCCTGTCTGGATAGTTGCAAACTTATTGGTTGTAAATTGAGGACTACCTGTAGATGTTGTTGGACTGGATTAGCTACCAATCATACTAGTTAGCAGTTCCCAAGTTATTGTTATTATCTGGTCACAACAATGTGAAGTCTCAGCAGCCACTTCTTTAGCTGGAAGCAAAATTGAATTTGAAGCTGAATTGAGAAAGCCTTTTCGATAAAAGGTGAAACGTCTTCTACTTGAAAAAATCCAATCCAGATGCCTGTTTTTAAACTTTTGTTGCGATGCAATTACCCTGGACGAGTGAGAGTCTTCACAGACTTCTTTTTATATCCTTAATCTTGGACCAAAAATAAAATATCCATCTGTGCTAGAATAGTACAGCAAAACAGAGTGGAAAACCACTGATTACACTCAAAGCAAATACATGGTTCTTTGCCCCTCCTTCGATCCAGTGACATAGGTCAGAGATCAGAACTGGTCCAAGATTACCTGGTGACCTCCTTAGCTGAATCTCCATTCTAGCCTCTTAATCCAAGATGAAGCCACTGTACCATGAAGTTCATCAATCAGAGTTTAGCAGAAATATGTACATTACAAACTTTTCACTGCTGCTAGTTTCCTTGCTCATTCTCAATTTCTTAGCTTTTTGAAGGTCAAAATTCCCAAGTTAAACATGTTACTACTATTTGCCACGCATTTAAAGCACAGAAGGAGCATCACTTTGGAAATATGTGTACTTTGGAAAATTCTATTTCTGTTACCATAATATGGCAAAATTCTAGATAAATGTGCTAATAGAAATCGTTGTTTATACCACATAGTAATTTCCAAGATGGCAGAGAAAATTGTATAGATTTGATGCATATCATGCTGCTGTATTAGTCTTAATGAAGAACACATGACAGTGACTACTTGATTTGTGCACCTTATATCTACAAAGTAGCTAAGCTCTGGCTCTTGGGTTATTATGAATCACAGATTTCACTCGTCTGTTCAGATGAATTGCTATATAAACTGACTAAATAAATTACTGTCTGGTCCATGTTCAGTTCCAAAAGCAAGTGAACAGACACACACAGTTCTATGTTATGTCTACAAATTAGTCACATTATGCTTTAGTTTGACTGCCTGGCTCACTCCATGTGCAAAGACAATAGCTGGGTTACAGCACATGCTCAGACACAAACTACCCAATCCCATTTTAAGTCTATTTTATCTAACTAGTTATGCAAACCCAGTGAATCAGGAGGCCTTTCCTTATTTTTATTTGACTACAGTGCAGACTACCAGCATCTTTACTGAGATCCCATGACTTTCCCATCATCTTGCCTCAATCCATGAACAAGACAGTCTAAATTCATCCTTAGGTGCCCAGTGTTAATCTCCTGTTTTCATTTTTAAACTGACAGCAATCAATTTTAATCTGATATGATTTCCCACCTATGCTCTTGGCACCTAGTCAGGCAGTCCAGAACAGCCTTCTTCAAAATCTCTAACAGCAGTGTAGATCTACTGATCTGCTACACACTTAAAGAAGCACGATAACATGGCTTGAGCCAGCTGTCAAAACATGCCATCTCTCTAAGCCATTTTACACAGACACATGCTTCATGTCAGGATTGATAGGTACTTCCCACCAACTTGCAACATCCAGAATCAGAAAGGACAGAAAGCCTTTTGTATAACATGGCATCGAGACTCCATTTGGTAGCAAACCAGAACAGAGTCATTAGGAACATGAGAGAGCAGAAACGGGGACAGCCAATGTTATGCCAGTAGATAAGGATAGATAGAAAGCACCCATCCTTAATTTGGCAGAAAATGTTGACATGGGCAAAGGCCCTTATTCTGCTATTACAAAGTTCCTTTTGTCATTTCAGTGGAGTTGCAAATGCCTCTGTTAGCCCAGCACCTAAAAAGTTTAACTGCACAGACAGTTGCTCTGATTTGAGAGATCCATAGGTGTCCCCCACTTTTTTAGTGAAAGTGCTCTTGGAAGCAGGAGCAGCAGCATAAGCATGTATTGATTGCCTCTTTGGGAGTGGGAGCCTTGGGGAACTGAGGATTCCACTGGACATTCTTGTGGAAAATGCTTCAGCGAATGGGATAACCATGCAGAATCTCTAGTTAGAGCTCCAGGGAGTGCAAAAAGGGGTCATCCTCTCTCAAGCTCTTTTTATGTATTTTCTAGGGGACTCAATTTTAAGCTAAGTAATATTCAAGAAATTTTCTCAAATTAAAATCTTCCTAAAACGATTTTATGTGTAAGTGGGAAGAAGAAAACTATTTTCTACTGTGTTCCTCCCATCCCTCTATTTTATTTTTCTCATTATAACCAATTACATCCCATCCCACATCTTGGAAATGGAAAGCTTTGCACATTTTGAGTGCAGATCTGGATTATAATAGTGGGCAGAGTATTTCTTTGGGGATAGAACAGAAAGAAAATCTGCTGGAATTACAATGGTCAAATGTTCCCTCTCAGCCTTTTCTCCCCACACACCTCTCATTCTCATATTTTTTATAAGAATGGAACAAAAGATTTTGGGTCTAGTCTATCCTGATAGGACCCAAAATGTGTTTCAGAATGTCTCTTTTTGTCCACTTATCAGAGTAGAAATGGCAAAATAATTTTCTTGTGGAAGAACTCTTTCTGGCAACTGAAAGGAAGAATGATTATGGTTGCTGGCATCCTTTCTCAAGCACTATAAATATTTCTCTTGGCAGCCTGAAAACATATGGAATAACTGGGGAAATCTGGGAGTTGAAGTCCACACCTCTTCAAATTGCCACAGTTGAGAAACACTGAAATAGAACCTTTCTTTCCATAGATGATAAATGCCAAATTTCAGCCTGTACCCCTATTCTTCAAGGACAGTTTCACATAAGGAGTTCATTATGTCAGACTTTTATCCCTGTGACAAATTTTCTTGATTTTTAAATCCTTAAACAAGTAGTTATTCAAGAACTTAAACTTACAGGAAATGTAATTTTAATGTTTTCTCATAAAGAAAGTTTACTTGCGTGATTATAAAATTACATACACGATTGTTATAGTCTGGTCATTATGGTAGAAATTATTAATATTCTAGAATCTGAGTATCCTTTAGCTGTCATTATCAGCCAAAAATAATATTTCTCTTTCATTTTTTATTCTATTGCTTTTTGATTCCTCTCCATTGACATATTTAATATCAATGATGTTAGTAGAGAAAGCAACGAAAAAAAAAACCAATTATTTCTGAAAAGTTTTCTTTTTAAAAAAGCAATCAAAAATAAACTTGCTGGCTCATAGAATGAAACAGCATTTTCAGATATCCAGTACTTTAGTCCTGATTTTCCACATAAGAGTAAGCATGAGGTTTTGAAAATACTATCCAATTACTTGATAGCATTTCCCCCCGCATTGCCTCCAACAAAATTTTGTGTATTTGCTACAACTGAAATTTCTGTATGTACTTGCCTTTGTGTCTTGAGAAATATACTAATGTTTAGCATAGCAAACATTAAATCTAATACAATAGGCACATCAGTCTTCTTGTATTCCATTCCTTTTCTTTGAAATCTATGCTTTCACAATCCTGCATTTTAGAATTTAATATCCCTTAAGGTTGTATATGTGGATATAAGGAAACCAATTCTTTTTTTAACACTAAAACAGCAGATTCTGAACTTCATTCTCTCCACTATTTTGGAACCATTCCATTAGAATTCTCACTCTTTGCTTTCATTCATCATTTTCCTTGCCTCTCATTCTTCCCATGCTTCGTCAGCTCATCTTCTGAACTCTTAGGATACAGCTTCAGGCATTTAGCTGAATCATTCTTCTCTTTGCTAGGGAATTTTGCAGAGGTCAACTCTTCTCCAGAATGCTCTGGAAAACCACACTGCTGAGATGTAAACATGGATCTAATCCAGGGATGGCGCTCCTGTCTGGAGAAAATTTACATTTAAAAACAAAGGGAAAGATGAAGCGAGATAAGGAAAAGACCAAAGAAAAACATGGATAGAAATGCAAATAACCAGGGTATTAAGCATTCAGTCATCTCCTCAAGAGAAGCACCCCTTCCATATGGAAATTTTTAAAAGGTGCAAATTACAGAAGACATTGTCTAGCCTTCGGATCTTTCACAGTTCCAAAACTAGCATGATTCTGAACAAGCATTGTGAAAATCTAAAAGGGTAATTCTTAAATATTAAGTATACATGTTAAAGGCAAAGTATTATTTTTAAAAATGCATTGTGCTCTGCGTGCATGGTTCATCTTGAAAATGGCAGAGTATTTCAAATATGCCACCACTTGGTTGACCACCCCACTATCACAAACATAAAGAAAAATACAGTGCCAGTTTTAAGTCCCAGGTACATTAACGACCAGAGTGAGAATTCCCACCTGAACATTGCTGAAACAACCACATGAAATAAGGAAAAAAATCTGCTTCCTGGCTTGGCTGTCCTTCATAGGCTGATGGTGGCAGTGGGGCTGTGGCTAGACATATTAAAGCATGTAGATGATATATGATAAAACAACAAGCCCTATAATGGCAAAAAACATGAGAATGAATATGTCCAGCATAATGATGGGGAGAAACAAGGATGGCAGCAGCTGTGCCGGAATCAGAGGCTGCAATGGACAGGAGGTTTGTAGAGATGCCGCAGTAAAGAAGGGAAAGGAGAAAGGGGGGGATTTGCAGGCTAGAGGAACACACACAGAGCCACTCTTCAGGAGGGCAAGAAGCCGATTCCCGATGAAACAGATCCAGTCTTCAGGAGGAAATGAGACGCCAGGAGAATTGTAACGATGGCTTCTGTTTTTGTAGCCAAACGCAGAGTGCTGTACTACAAAATGCAGATTTTGTCAAGATCTGGACTCGAGATAAGCCACAGTCTGAATAAAGTCCAACACAGTGAAAGGCAACGAAAGTCCAAGGCTGCAGAAGGACTGTCTTGTGTCCTCCTCTGATTTCCACTCTGTCTCTGCCATGTCAGGCACTGCAGTGCTGGAGGAAGGAAATCGGATCTTTCTCAGCCTAACGGACCAGCAGAAGTTATCTCTGACAATGGAGGCATCTACACTGTGTGGCATTTGGAAGAAACACTTATAATCCATATAGCATAGGACTACCAGCTCTAAGCTTCTAGGATCAGATATTTCTATATCTTGTTGCCATCTAATGGCAGTCTGGATTTTTGCAGCCTAGAACTTGTAGTTCATGTTAGCATTATTGTGTATGTGAAAAACACAGCTGGTTGGGTGACAAATTAAGAAATGGGTGACTATGGCTTTAGCTCTTTCTGATTCATTATTATTAACATTTAGATTTTAGTTTGCTCAACTAGTCTTTCAGGTGCATTCTGGTTATTGTAGTTTACTTCAGAAACTTCTACCAGTCATGCACCAAATGTTTTTAGTCAGATTCTTTTTCTAAGTGACATCATTATGAAGGTCTGAAAGCATTCAGCAGCAAAAGATATGCAGAAATTCAGAGAATCCCATTTTTCAAGGAAAGTCAGTTAAATCCAAGATTGTTGTGCATTTGTAGACACAGAACAGGATTAACCTCCACCACCCTGCTATTCTCTTGTTTTTAATGTCCATCTACTCCCAGGACAATTTTGTTTATCAGGGATTGCAACCAATGTAGCAAAAACTGTTTTCATTCCTTGTTTTAGTTGAGGGAGATGTATTTTGTGTATGACATATTCTGTGGCCTGGTCTTGGCTGAGGTCACATCTCATATTAATTAATGGATAAACCAGTCCCCTTTTTAGTTCTTATTCAGGAAACTGGCTAGTCCATATACAAGCCAGGTCACTGGTGCTAATTTATTCAGTCAACAGAAAGCCTACAAGCAGTGGCAAGATGTTTAAAGTCCAAAAAAAGTATTATTTAGAGGGCCTGTTTAGCGTGAGATGTGCACAGCCAGAAAGGCCCTCTAATAAAGTCCCTCACCGTGTGCAATATGCTGACTTTGAAGGCACTCCTTTTCAGCATTCATTTGATGATGGACAACCACTGAAGGGGATTATTATTGTAGTTGTAGTTTTTGTGGAATGCTATGATTTAATGTTTGACACTAAATTGCTAGAATGTATGTGTATATACAGTATTTCAATTTTGTTAATTTTTTAAGGAGTAAAAGAAAGTTGTCGCTTGTATAAACTGCATACTAAGTATATTAGTACAGAATATTGCGGTCTTATCAGATAACAAAAATGGAGTTAGATCAAGTAACAAATTAATGGTAATTCCCCATTTCTAAATATAAAAATTGAGTTATTGAAGTCAGAAATGCAGTATACAGATCCTCTCTTGAAATACAGTATACATTCTTCTGGGTCAAGAATGGCAAGCTAGGACCAAGCAAGCTAGGATCAGTTCAAAGGAAAGGAAATGATACCTATGGCTGAGAACAAAGCACTGGCAAATAGACTGGTCCCACAGAACTTCTCTGGATAAGGAAAGGATGGGAGATGGTCCACATGTGCTCTGAAGAGCTGCTTTTGTGAGGGACTGCAGGACAGCAGTTCGGAATACCAGGAGATAAGAAGTACCATCGCACTCTCAACTGCAGTAGAGCCTTTTAAAGGACACTGAGCTCATTCACTCACTTTCTAAAATTATCTATTCAGCTGTTTCAATGATATTAGAGATCTTCAAAACAAGTTTGAAAAGCCATTTGATGAGTTTATCTTCATCCTTGAATAAAAGTAAAATTAACAAAATACTGAACAAAGGAATCTGACTGTAATCTTGAATTGTCAACTAAATCATATTCTAGATTTCATGTTTGAAATTTATAGATTGTTGTATGCACTCAGAATAGTTTTTGTGAGATGGGCAGCCTTACACATTTGATAAATAAAATTTACAACCAAACCAAACAGTTGTTCACATAACAATTTGCCTCAGTGTTACTCCCACAATGTGATCAGGTTTACTCCAAAAATGGCCTAGCTAGATCTAGTTTGAAATAGCAACTTTTTTCTCTTCTGCTGACAGAGTTATTAGATTATATGTTTGTGTGTGTATTCCATTTCTATCACAGTAAAAATAAAGCATCAAATTAATACCCAAACCAATCAGCAGGTACAAATTATACTTTTATTTTTAAATTGGCATAAACCAGAAGAGAACTGGTACTACATTTGATTCTATGGCGCCATTGAAAAAGGTTGAATGATTTTGAGAGGGTATGTAAGCCTACAAAGAAGAAAATACACAAAGAGAACAAATGAAAACCTCAAAATATAGTTGAAATCAACAGAATTATTAATTTAGACATTGAAATCTAGTTTGAAAATCTAAGATGTACAAAATACATGATGTGAATAAAAATGGCTACAAAAATGCAATTTAGCTGTTTTCTTTCTTTCATTTTATTTAAATACAGATTTATGTGCTTTTCAGATATTGAAAAAAATCAAAGGTAAAAGTGCATAAGTCAAAGAAGGCAGAAAAAAATCACGCAATGACGAACCATTTATTTCAAGGAAGGGGTGAAAAGGCTAGGAGAATTTTTTTTAAAAATGAGCTATTTAATTGTAACTTTATTTGGTCCTCTAAAAATATTTATTCACATTATGTCACTTTGTATCTTCCTCACAAAAAAGATATCCTCTCCAGGATTGTCCACACAATTTTGCCTAATGCTCATCAGTCAGAAAAACAGCTGCTTCTAAGTTTGTGCTTCCATCTTAACACGAAGAATGTGACCTCACCTGTCAGTCACTCTTGTTGGACCCCTCTGAAAACTCACCTCAAGGATAAGTAGTCTCTTAAGATACCTACAGCTTTCTACAAATTGTGTTGTTACAGGAAAGCCTGCTACCATTCTCTAAAAAGGAAAGCCTTTTTAGTGATTTCAATAGAGTTCATGGAATTATGCTATGGTACGAGGAGACAGAGACACTCCTTCCTTGAACACCTTTTTTGCTAGTGCAAGCTTTTAAGGGAAAAACAGAGACTAGGATTTTTAAGAAATATGATTCTAAAATGTTTGTGTTTCTATGACTTGATGAAAAAGGTGAGTTGATAATCACTATTTCTATATTGATTGGAATAATGTATAAGAGCTTCTTAATGTTATGATGAGGCAAGGAACTCAAATCAAACTAGCAAGCTTATGCTAACTATGAAGAGATACAAGACCAGAGTGATATACTGCAACATCTTTTTAATTTGGAGGAACTATACACTGAGGTAAAAAGTTCTCTTTAATTCTTCTTAATGAAGCCCTCGCTTGCAACCCTTGTAAAGAGATTAAGTGAGTGCTTTTTATTCTTAGCTGTATATACTTTGTAGTGCAAAGAAAGAGTATTCAGTTAAGAATAAAAAGTCCCAGAAATAGTGGAAATAATACAGAGAGAATGTCAGCCCTTTATGTGCCTTCTCTATGCAAGGGAAAAAAGCAGAGATCAAGAAGATATATGCAAACTGCTCTGGAATGGCAAAGTAGTAAGGATTTGTCATATTGATCCTTTACAGTGGAGAAATAACAACAAAGCCAGAAAGAATTCAGTGAATGTGCCTTTGAAGAGCATTTTTAAAAATACAAAATTAAAAGTCTAGTCATAACTGCTTCACTTATCTTGGTTACAACAGAGATTGCTACCAAATAAAATGATAAATACTTCCTGCAGATTACTTCCACTTGTAGATAATGTATTGTAGCATATTTAAATGTTACAAATACTAGCTCTCAGGCTAATTTTTGCTCTGTGACAGAGTGCAGGTTGTATATTTGCTGAGTAGGATTTGTCCTTTTAGGGGAAGTCTTGGGAGATTTAAAAATAAGAGAAAGCAGTTCTACAATGAATTAATGAATTATCTAAGAATTTCACACTTTCAGTAATCCTCCTCACCTTTGCTGTTTATCACATTATCCAAGTAACATAAATTTCCAGTTTTGTAGTAGTTCCCTGTTATTTTTAACAGCAAGTTTGTTTGGAATTTGATTTGGTCCATGATACTATCCCAAGCAGCAACAGAAACTGTATAGTATCAGAAATTATTATCACCGATAATGTTACCTAGTTGGTTAATAATCTGCAACAATCAAGCTCAGAAAGTGCCTAGGACTCCATAATTCAAACCTGAACTACAAATATTTTCTTCTACTGTCAGCTTGATATCAAAAAAGGAGAAAGTGGAATGTCTTTAGCACAAGATCTTTGTTCCCCTGAAGACTTCACCCAAGTGCAGGCCACTAGGGAGAAGCAGTGGAAAAGAGTGTAAACATTGCTTGGCTCAAATGGCACAAAGAGGAAAGAGGGAGCTGTTTTCTTTCTACCAGCTGACAGACATTGAATTCCAGTAAAAAAATTTCTCATACAGGAATCTGCTTTCAATAGAAACTCAAAAAAAACATGATCCCAAAGATAGCACCTCCACAGAAAGTGGGATTCAGAGAAATTTGGAAGTTTGCCTATTTCTACACTTGAAATACCAACTGGATTTAGGAGTCCAGAAAAAGTACTACAGCTTTAAAAGGGACTATGTGCAGGCACTACCTAGAGAAGTATTTTTAAAAAAATCATTTTGAAACTACTTTTGGGATAAAGGGAAAGGTATCAAGAATGAACAGATATATTTGTCCCTCCTCATCTGCTTTCAAATAAGGTAGCATTAAATTGAGCTTTGTAGGTTAAATATTTTAATGGAAACTCTTGATGACCATTCTTGTAATTATTGTCTAATCATGCCCCATATCAGATCTCAATGCAGATTCATTCTGACTGAGCTATGGCATATAAGAGGCAAGACAGCACTATAATCAATCCTACTAAATTATTCCATCTATATATAATACCTTTATGCCAGAAGATTCTGTGGCTTCCACATCTCCTGTAGAGATTCCCTTGATTCCACAAAAGGCTCTCCTGCTTTTATAGAATACTTTGATTTCTTTCAAATGGATATTTAAAATTAATAGAAAGGAAGATTCAGTAGAATAAATGAGCAAGAATCAACATTGCAGAGGTAATGGTAAATTTTGTCAACAGGAATGTTCAAATTTCCCCTAGGTTACTGAAAGTGTGACATTCCTCTCCTTTCCCTTCAGCCAAATCAACAGCTTTTGCTTTTGGGCCTCCCTACACTACTTCCTGGTCCATGTAGTAGTTGAAGTAGGGTTTATATCATTAAGTATCAATTCCAAAAGCACAGCTCCAGGAAGAGGGAGAAGGGCACAGTGCTATGTTCCATGAAGGCTGAGGAAAAGGATGGAAGGGCAATTTGTATTTGTGAAAAATCTCACACAATATCCCTTCCAAGTTGAAATATCTCCAAAACAAGGCTAAGTTGGTAGAAAAAAAGATGACCATATCAAAGATTTAGAACATAGTAACTGATGAGTAACAAGAGACAGCAGAGAAGTGATAATGGAACAAAACCCCCAAAGAGCCCTTCCACTGCTGGCTTTCAGGGTAGCACTACAACAGAGCTCATATAGCCTCCACATAGTTAGCTGGAAGCATGCCTGTGTCACCGGTCCGCTCAACGGTGCCATACATCCAGCCATCATCAATTTGTTGCACATTGATTATGGTATCACCATCCTGGAAGGAAACTTCATCTTCATCGGCTGCACTGTAATCATAGACTGCACGGAACCGTTTCTGGGAGGTGTGGGAAGAGAAAATAAAGAATAAATCAAAGCTCAGAAATTATATTCCTGAAACTACTGAAAAAGAAGAGAAGGAAAAATTTTATATTTAGATTCAATGAGTTTTGTTTGACAATATTTAGGCCAACTCATGAGTTTCAAGAAAGTACAGGAGATACATCTAAAGGTCTACAAATAAAAGCTGATAGAAAGATTTATTCCTCTGCCTACTTCATTTACAAATAACCCAAATCTCTAAAAATTGGGTAGAGTTCATCCACAGAAAAAGAAATCCAAGCAAAAGAAAGAGTTTTTACTTTTCCTTCTTAAGCATTTATAACTTGCTAATTAACACTGATCTCCTTATCACCCAAAGTTTCCACATGTCCTTGTTGTTTGCAGCAACCCTAGTATCCAACTAAGACATTATTATGTCTGAGCATTTACCATAAGTTTGTCAACAGGAATGTGGAACTGGTGATAAATGTATTTCTCCCAAAGACAAAATATATAAAGGCATCCAGCCTGTAGACCAAAAATGAGAAAAAAAACAGTTTATCTTCCTGGACAGACATCTAGCCTGCTTTATGTCCTCCTTTATATGCTTTTTTAAAAAGAACCAGCTAAAAATTAAACATGATACTTATTAATTTTACAGGTACTTTAGCCTTGCTGTATGATTTATAGGCGTACTATGCCCAACTGTCCTATGGATTAGCATGAACTGAATGATGATGTTTGAGTCTGAGTGTTTTTTAACTAAACAACTTAAATGTTAAAATGATGGAACCATAATTTCAAATTTCACAGTATTGTGAGCTCACACACACTTGCAAAATTATTCCTTTCCAATAATGTACATTAATTTAAATAATATTGCTTAATAGGTATACTTTCTAACAGGATTACAAAGATCTTTATTCTTGCCTTCACTTGAACCTTAAAAATAAATTATATCATAGGGTTATAGTCTCACAGTTAAGAGTTAAACTACTTATTTCAGAATAAAAACCTGTAATATTTACAAGATATTATATATAAACATCAATGCAGTACTATATTTACCCCTCCTCCAGTTGGGGCACCACGTTGTATTGAGACTGGTGCTGCTGGTTCCTTATAGCCGAAGGACTGAGAGGCTGGTGGTTGTGATGGCTGCTGATGGTAAACTAGAAGGGAAGAGACAGATTAACTCTGTATTAATTATAACTTGAATCTGCATTGGATGATTATCAATGCAAAATTCCTGATGAAGAATCTCTGAGATGCAAAGGTTACAAATTGAAAAGCTACTTTAAGACAAAAAAATCTTGTAAAGCATTAAGTACAATCTCCTCTTTTCATCTTTGTTTCTATCTGACATTGTTATGTTTTCAAAACTCCTGAAGTCTGAAATCATTTGTGCTTTTCTATTAGAGGATTGAGATTTTAGAATTACATAGATAAATTTTAGAATTCTATCTAGCTCTTTTTTGAGCCTAGTGTCATTATTTGGGGGAGAATAATTTGTAATCATGTGGAACAACAATCTGTATGCTTATTAACATTTAACAATGATAAACCTTAATTTTATTTGAATTTTATATTGTTTCTGCATGGTCTATTGAATGCATGAACTTAAATACTGGTCAGTGATTGTAACAAAATTGAATAGATTAGCTGAACAGAATGTAGTTTATAAGAAAATGGAAAATATTATCAATATATTTTCTATCTCCAATTATTAGTTCTGCTACTTCTGTATTTTTGTGATTCCACCCGTTTATTTTGACAAGGATTACAGACAATCGTCCCAGCTTTGCATACAATATTGACAAGCTTCATCTACAATGCTTTTCTTGCTTTTTAATATCAGATAGAAAAACTGTGGGTGTAGAATGCCATATTCGGCATCAACTCGCATAATCTTTCCAGCTATATTATTTTCTGTCACTTTGCCATTCTTCTTTTAATTTAGGCTCCCCTCCCAGTTCTGCAACTGTTTCATTTCACACATGTATTTCATGATTCTTCAAATAACAGAAACTTGATGTAATAGTAACATGGGTTGGGATTAGGAAGACTTGGGTTCAAGCCCTTCTTCAACCATCAGTAGTTACTTTGGGCTAATTTCTTTTTTCAGCTCAATCTATTAATTCAGCTAAATTAAATAAATTGAGGCTATATCCCAGCATGAGTTCTTTATTGAATTATAATAAATAATTATAAATTATAAGGCTTTATAAAACACTGCCTTATACCTATAAGGTGAACAGAGGCAATCCTCTATTTGTTGAGAAGAAATTACCACAGGGTAAATTAATATTTATATTCATGTGAATACATTGATGGATTGTCAACAATCTCTCTTTCCTCCTGCTCATTACCAGGGTTACTTGGCTGGCCATGATGAGGTTGCTGATGTGATGGTGGCGACTGCTCAACTGATCTCCTGTAATTGGCACCTTCTTGGAAATTACGGCGCTCCAGCTCACCTCCCTCTCCTCCAGGAGCACCCATCTTGCTCTTCTCAAATTCTTCATGGTATTTTATCTGCAAAGAAAGGAAAATATATTATTAGCAAGCAGTACTAAGACAAACAGAAAAATCTTAAAATGTATTTCCTAGATAGTTAAAACCTTTCTAACTCCTTGCTAACCTTTCATTATATCATGCATTCTTGTTTCCAATATTTTAATGAAAATTCAATGATTGTAATTAGTTTATGAACTTCTACTGAAAGCTGCAGATGACTATACAAATAACTTTATGGGGAACTGGTTCTTGTCTTATAACAAGATGAGCAACCTTTCAGTAATCAAGAACTACAACAGGAAGCACAATGACTTCAAGACATTACTGGAGAGTAGGAATAATACCAAAACAATCATCTATATTTTCTTTTTTATTAATTCTACATTTATTTATCAAAAACCTAACACAGCAAATTGCTTTTGTTATCTGCTCAGTACTCACTACTCATCAGAAAAACACACTATGCTGTTTCTTACCAAATTTCAGCATATAATCTTTGGCAGTTCTAGGGGGGCATAAAACCCATAATCAAGAATTATAAGGAGTCAACCCCTGTTCCATAAACACTGGTACTCTCCTTGCAATAGCTCTTTTTATCTTTCCTATACACTTGAATTATTGAATTCAATGAATTACTGTAATAAAGGATATGAACCAGAAGATGGAAACAGGGAGCTGGTTCAAACCCCCTTCTTCTTTTACCCATTGAGATACCTTTCCTAGCCAGACTATGGAACATAAATTACTGCTTTCAAACCTCTGGGATGAAGTTTATCCATCCATCCATTGTTTCAAACACAAACTCTGTAATTGGGAATGCAAGCTAATTAAATCAATTTCACAGTTGTTTATCAATAACAAAAGTAAACAATGGTATTACTTAAAAATGCAAATTAAGCTTAATTTTGTTGCTATATGGACATACAGATAGTCCTATTGTCTTTCTTTCCTTATTTTTTTAAAGCAGAAACAACTTTAAAACAAGTTTAAAAGTTTATTCTTCCTTACAATATAGGAGGAAGAAGAAACCAGAGCCAACAAGGGTACCTTTTATTACTACCCTAGGACAAACTCCCACTCTACCCTGCAAAACTACCGGAGTTTCCTTCCTCTTATTTTTCTGAGGAATACCAAATATTTGTTAGCCTTTTTTTTTTTTACAATAGCAATTTGAGAAAAATTAAGATGGTGACAGGGTCCAGCTTACCAACATTACTCAGGGTATTATCACTACTACTATTTGTCCACATGGCTCCAATTTACCAGATCATTTGCTTTTGGTTTCAGAAGCCATTCTTGTGAATAAGAAATTCTGTCATTCCTCACCCTTCACTACTCCAAAAAAGCTGAGACTATAATGACTGGGACAATGAACTAAATAGAGAAAACTCATTCATGTTAGGTAACTAGGAAGTTTTGCTAAAGTGTCTCAAGCTATTTAAATGATATAGCTTACTCTGAAATGGCTGGGCCAAAGCTGAAAGGATGTTCAGCTGTGGATGTGACTGCAGGTGAAAGGAAAGCACAATGCTGTAAAGAACATTATTGCATAGGAATAACATCGTTATTACATAGGAACGTAAGATCCATGAATCAAGGGAATTCAAGGGAAGCTGGATGTGGTCAAACATGAGATGGTGAGATTGAATGTCGATATCTTGGGAATCAGTGAATTAAAATGGACAGGAATGGGAGAATTTAATTCAGATGACCACTCCATCTACTACTGTGGACAAGAAT
>JANHZU010004595.1:133628-169850 GCA_032468055.1 Acrochordus granulatus
GTTAAACAATGACTTTACTCTGTTGTGAAAACAATTTATTCTCAGTAACATGAACAATAAATATACTGTCACTATCTTTATTTGCTCACTACTTGCATCCTTCTACAATGTATCATCTCAGTTTTCCCCAAGTTGATACCCTTTAGATGGCTATTGTATGTTGACACAAATCACTAAACTGGGATTTCTCAAGTTTGAAACTTGAGAGAGGATCAAAGTTTTATAAAAAGCTTATTATGCTTATACAGAAAATGGAGCCTGAGCTTCATCAAAGCATAGAATGGGCTTACACAGTCACGGCAGAAAGCAAAGCCTGAATAAATGTTGTGAGATAGCTAAACTCATTTTGTGATAGGTGGATGGCTTCCAATTGACTGGTGACTTCTGATATGCATCATAATCTTTGGAGTGTCTTCAAAAGTATACTGAATGTTCTACACTTGAGGTTCAAGTATTTTTCTACATTATTTCAGTATCTAGACTCTTAAATAGAAAGTATGATAAAGGTGAAGTGTGTGGTAGTAAAGCATGTCTAAAAAGCACAAGACTAGGGTAAAGTATTCTATCTGCATACTCATTCTCAGACTTTGAGCAAGAGTGATTACTCAAGAACAAGTTGTAAAAGATGTTCACTTTTTTCCTGCTCAGTCACTTTATTTCACTACACTAATTTTGTGTATCAGGATAAACCACAACTAGCTAGTTTCATACATTGTATCAAAACACAAACTTTGATTAATAACCCATAATAATTAATACAGTATATTAAACCACAAGCATGCTAAATATATATCTACTTTGCTTAACCATTGTTTACTAAATAAAATAAACTGGCAAGGTTCACACAACATGCTCAGCCATAAGTGAGGGTTAGAAACCATGGTGGCCAGATTAATACTGTTTGGGCTGAGTGGGTTACAAGAATCCAACCACTACATAATGGGGGGACAGGGACAGAGTATTGAGTCAATTCCTTGGACAAGATGCTGTCATTAGTTAAGTAGAAGTTTCCTCCAAATGGATCCCAACTCCCAGTGATACCTGGGCATTGTGCAGTATCCTGGAGCTGGAGGGCATAAAGGTGGGAGAAGCCTTAGGCTCCCCTATAAGAATTTGGAGGATGAAAAGAGACAATCCAGACTCCTCCAGAATCCCTCTTTTAGCAAGAAATAAGGGAGAGAAGAGGAGAAGATCCTCCCTCACAGAGTTGCAGAGATGGCTATTCATTTGATAGCTTCTTTGGGGACAAAAATTCGCAGTGTTAGGCACTCTTTTTCATTATTTGGGTTTATCTTCCGGAGAAGCCCATACCCTTTCCTGAAATTCCTCAACATTTCTCATAGCTTTTCCCAAAGTGGCACCGGGCAATTTTGTTCATCCAGATTCCAGCACCCCCATCGGCTTGATTTCTTGAAATGCTGCATTGGATTCTTACAATCCTGGATTTCTTGTTTCTGAGAAATCTCTTTCTTAAAAGAAAAAAGAAAAGGCGAACTGCCCTCCAGACGGGTGTTTTTTTGGGGCGTATCAAAAAAAAACCCCTCCCTGATTCAACCAGAAGGAGGCGTGCACAGAAGAGAACTCCAACTAGGAAATCGAAACTAAACTTACGACACTGGGAGAAGCTTGGAAATTCTCTTTTTTCTACCTCTTGATTGAAGGGGGAATTCAGTCGAGAAAGAGTTAAGTATTCTGATGGGAGACGGGGGCTCGGCGGTCGAGAGGGTTCCCTGACGATAGAAATGGCGAAGCCTTCCGCAAGTGCTCTCCATTTTCCAGATCTAAAATTTAAGAATAATATTCTTAAATATGCTTACCGAATAGCAGTTCTTCTTCGTGGTATTTCCAAATTTATAGAGTAATCTGATATTTACTCTGATGTAAATCCACCCCCCGCAAACTTACAGACGGGAAGCAGCCGACCGTTGCCAAAAAGGATAACACAAGTATTCCATCTTTTTTTATTTGATGATGGTGGGGGGAGCAGCCACAATTCAGTACCATTTAAGAGCTTTTCTCAAGCAACCACCTTTTAGATGTGCTTGGACCACAATTCCTGCGTTGACAGGAATTGAGAGAACATTCTGAAAGGTGCAACTATCTGGACAGCTACAGATTGGGGAAATAGTAGAATGTTTCAAGGGTTTACAAATAATTCAGAAAGTTGCATACCCCAAAGTTCAATCCCTGGATGGAGAGTATTTTTTTCCTACACTTCCCCAGAGCTTTGGGATTCTCTTATTCTGTTCTCTTTCTCTACAGATTTAAACTGTGACACTACCTCTGCAAACCCCAATGGGGACTCAGAAGCCTCTGATTGTCCCCTGGCTGATAGAGCAGTTGGACAGTCAGCAATACCCAGGTGTGGCCTGGCTCAACCCAGAAAAAACATTATTTCGAGTGCCATGGAAGCATGGCTCACGTCAGAGTATTAGCCCAGAGGATTTTCAGATCTTTGAGGTAAGCTTGTGAAGATTTCTTTCCCTGTTGGATATGTGTCATATCCCATGCTGAGGGGATGATGGCTCTTGTGGTTCAATATATTTGCATGACACAAATTAGAGAAGTCTGGTTTGAAGCTACAATCAAAAAAGTTCACTATATTTTCTCTTAACCCTCTGCATTTTTAATTTGGTGGTATCAAGTCCAGCTTTTTCTGACAGCTCTCTGAAGTATGAGCCTTTTGTTGTTTATATGATGCTTTGAGACAATCCTGAGTAATAACATGGACAGATATGTCTGCCCTACAAAGTAGACCATATTTGAGAGAAAATCACTAGCCCAAAGTCATCCAGCTAGCTTTTATGCTTATAGGAGGAGAGTACTCAGGTTTCCCTGCTCCTGATCTAGTTCCTTTAGCCAATACATCAAACTATTTAAGTCTTTGAGGACCCCCAAATAGTTGTTGTTAAATCACTAAAGAACCCTTTTCCAATGTAGGGTTCATGTTGGATTCATATAATTCCCCAGTCAAAATGGTCAAGTATTGAGGTAGTTTAGTATTTATGATAAGGTTATCATAGGGCACCAAAGAGAAAATGTTGCATTATGGCAGAGATGCACATGTGAACCTCCCAATAGCTTTTATTGTGACAGAAAGAAGAAAAGATTAGAGGCATGACTGGAGACAAATAAAATCAATTATATTTAAGTTTCATTAAGTTTTTGTTTTTATTATAGAGAGGCTCTTAACCTCCAAAATATTAGGTGCCCATTACTAGAGCAGTCTTTCTCAATCCCAAGAATGTGCTAGCTGGGGAATTATGAGAGTTCAAATCCCAAATTTTAAAAAGTTTCTCACATAGAGAAACACTGTGCTAGGGAGTGGGTGGACAATCCTGAAATGGCATCATATAGGAAAAAGACTGCAGCCAGTGGGCTAATAATGTAACATGGACAGAGCAGACCTGCTTTTTTCAAATTGTATATGTGTATACACAATAGAAGCAGAACTTTTATCACTATGCAATGCTTGCCATCTTGTGGTATTTGGCATCCCCAAGTGGAGATAAGTGATATAATGCATTTCATCATGTGAATAACATTATTTGCACATTGATGTCATGGCTCATTAATACCATGTGACTTCTATGACATTGTGTCCCTTTATCAGACCTATTTGGTAGACTTAACCAAGAAACCAATTCAACAGAGATATTAAAACTTTTATTGAAACTGGTTCTAATAACGGAATCATATAAGTCTGATTATGTTATATTTCTTTCTACTACTTATGATTCAGTGAATTCGGGGTGTGTCTGTCTGAGTTGCTTCCTAATATTATCTATGTCTTTTAGACTTGATCTTGTTTTCATCAAGGCCATCTTCTACACTTTCTACACTCCTAGTTATCTATCTAGGCATCTGATTACTAAGCCATATATTTTTGCCACTAGGATATAGTAATTGTTAGCTTTCTGCATAAAAAGCTACAAAAAGCAATATGGTTTATTAAAAACTAAAAAACTTGCTGCATAAATGTTCCTAGAATATATGACTTGGTTCCCCCAATATGTTAAACCGTAAACCATTTCTTACAAATCGTAGCAGTTGCATTGTCTTTGCAAGACAGAAGCAAATCAGATTTAGGTATACATGCTATCTTGATGGGAAGCAGGGAGGAAGAGAAGCCAGGCATGGCAATTGTGGATTCTAATTTGGTCGATTAGAACTATCTAATACCTCTCTGCCTAGGATTGGGCCATTGTTAGAGGCCTTTACAATCCAGGAACGCATCCTCCGACTCCTTCAGAATGGAAAAGGAACTTCCGCTCTGCCCTGAACAAAAAAGATGGTATTGAGATGGTGGAGGATAACAGCACTGACTCTGAAGATCCTCACAAAGTATATCGAATCAACATTAATATTGACAGTAAGGAATTGACCTCAGAAAGCTTGGCAGGTTCTAATGACAATATAATTTAAAGAAGGGGGAATTGTGGATCAGAGTGAAAGAACGCCTGTCTTTGGCTTTCTTGAATAGATCTAACTGGTCCAATTGTGGGGGCAGCCAGTGTAGAGGTCAGTGATGCACCAGTGCTTCCAGTTGAAAGTAGATCATGGGGAGTGAATTCATCTTCTAATCAGGTTAGTTCTTCTCTGTCTCACCCAGCCAGCCAGGTTCCCTTCCTTTGCTGGAGCTTTCCAGATACACAGCATATCATGTTGTTCCCTGGCAGAATGAAGTTGTGGCATCTTCTTGTATCTTTAAAAATTTAACTTAGTGCCACTTTTTCCCTTGTTTCCAACAGCTTCTCAAAAGCCTTTGTATTTGTGCTTCATAAGCAGTGCTTATTAACATGCACTATATTTCTATCCTATGACATAGCTCCCTACATTGTATATACACCAGAATGGAAAAATGAGAATGGAGCGAAGAACCTGAGGCTGGAGGATGGAGAGGGAGGGTAAGGGACTAGATGCTTTTTCTGATCTTTCACCCTGTTCTTTAGGATAAAAAACAGGAGAATGTGCTAAGTTCCCTGGATCTTCCCAATCCTAACATAGGTGAGTGAATGGGATCCAAAGGATTGTATTAAATACTTATTTTTATGATGGTTAACGTAAGTGGTGATATCATTTATTACAGATTGCAGGATATAACCTTCAATAAAACGAAAATGAAATTTTCTGAGACTGTCCTTGGAATGGTCAGAAATATTTTATTGATTTCAGTACAGTCAAATAAGTAGTAGAGTTTAAAAAATTGCAAAAATGAAATCGAACACTTAGAGACTTGACTACATTTGAAATGCTTATCACACAAAATATAGCACATCTGTTGGGGCTTATATATAAAGTCACTGAAATATGATTAATAAACAGAATAAGTTAAATATTATATGTTTAAATGCATGCAGAATCTAAATTAATAGGCAACAATAGGAGCATCAGTGGAAGACAAATTTACTAAGAAAATTAGTGCAATGTTTTTTATTGTATATTACTCCTAAGTTGACAACTAAAATTGATGTTATTAATGATCAGGTTGGAGCATTCTTTCATATTTGGTAGCAGTATCATAAAGTCCAGCAATTTTTGGAAGATTATTCACCATAAAATTAAACAAATTTAAAGTACTGACTTTCCTTTCTTATTCAGCATCTCTGAGCTTTATATTCCTATAAAGAATGAGTTAACTTTGAATGTGATAACACCTACTAGTATATTTTATATTTTCCATTAGAAATTATACTTAATTTCTTTAGAGCACAGACAAACCAAGCTCTGGGTATATGCATCAATGTGAAAACAACTTCAGATTTATTTATATTTTGAAATGTATTTTTTAAAGTTCTAAATTTGTGCAATTAGTCATAAAGCCAACATTAGACTGTTTCAGATTAGTTAGAAATCATTATTTTGACTAATGATTCTTATATTGGTTGTTTTAATTTCTGACTTGATTTTAATTATAGTTTTAAATTGATGTAAGATTACTTTTATACGGTATATTGTATCAATGAGATATTACTAGTGAAATAACAATTTTTTTCTCAACATTCTGTAAATTCTTATGTAATGTTTGTAATTTGTATGTCTCAATTTTTGGTTTATCTCTTTTTAGTTAAGTTTGTAAGTTTCTTTAAAATGTTAAAAAGAAATCAAAAGATTGTTAGATTCTTGAGAAATAAATGGTTAAAAGGAAGGGAACAGATGAAGTTATTTTGCATTTTGAAAAAAATCCAATTTTTTTGGTGTGTTTTGGTATGAAGTTTCTTTTTGTTTCTTTTTGTCTGCTTTCTACAATACTCACTATTGGCCCTAGGAGATGATTGTCCAGTGTGGTATCAAACTCTGTCTCCATCCATATTAGATCTGGCTAGTTCTACAATTTCAGTGACTCTATTGGAACAAACTGGAGGAACTAATGAATTTGGTAAGCTTCCTGGATTCAGGGGAAATTCTTAATTGTCTTATGGACAAAGAAGTTGCATGTGCACAAAATAGTAAACCAAAGCCAAACAAACCATATTGACTTAACGTAAGGTACCCCTGCCAGTCGTGGCTGGCTCTAGGGGGCAGTGCTCATCTCTGATTCACAGATGAGGAAACCAGCTTTTTTTCAAAGATGCTTCCATGGTCATGTGGCTGGCATGACTCTATGCCAAGGTACACAGAAAACTGTTACCTTTCCCACCAAAGGTGATATCTATTTATCTACTTGGATTTTTACATCCTTTCAAATTGCTAGGTTGGCAGAAGCTGGAGCAAGTAATGGGAACTCACAACATTTTGCAGTGGTGTTTGGGTCTTAAACTGCTGAGCTGCCAATCTTCTGGCCAACAAGCTCAGCATCTTAACCACTCAGCCACCACACCCCCAATTGGACATTTCCTCTATTGACTTATACAAAGAATGAATCTAATTTTGAGCTTTCAAACTGTGTCATGCTTTAATGTTGAATGAAACAAGACTTTATTACCTTAGCATCATGTACCAATCATTATAGAAAGAAAATAATATGGAATACAAATAATTCTTTTAGAAAGAATTGAGCACTTAAGTCTCCATTTAACATAATAAAAAGAACTCTTGTTTTCTAAATTATTGAGGAACACAAGTGACATTTTGAACAAGACAAAAATTAGTTTGGGAATCGGAATGTTCTAAATAAGTATTATTGGAAGATTAAAAAAAACTCTAGTGCAACAGTACAAAGAAATATTATTTAAAAAGCTTAGCAGCAGTTATCCAACTTGTTTTCTATCTTTTGCTAAGGTGAAGTGGGTTTTTTTCTTTCTAAAAATATTGAAAAGAATGGGATTGATCTGTTAGAAAAAGTAGAGGTTTCAGCATAATTTTAGTTGAATATTTTCAAACAATTTTCTTTTAAATGTACTATAAGTCTTTATAGTAAGATGGAACAGAATTTTTTTGTCAGTAATTTCCATTCCAGATACTAAATTTTGTCCATGATGGAACCAGTTCTGGAGAAGAATGTTTGAGGATTGTGATAAAGTACGCAAAGAAAAATTCTCAAGCTTCAGTTCTATTTTAAAAAAATCTTCTTGCTCTCTCAACATTTGAACTCTTAACCCCTTAAATCAGAATCTGGCAGCATATTTCTGACCAAAATTTGTAAAAAGGTGTAACCTGTCATGAGCTTCAGTACACTTCATGAACTGTATAGAGTGACTAAACTGATAGATTTAAATTGAGGCAAAACGGGTGATGGCAGGGGGAAGGAACAGCCCAAATAATGATGCAGAAATTGTTCTTCCAGAGATTTCCAAATTTCAATGTTTTAGGTTCCTTGAATTAATGTAGTTATATGTCCACCAGTCTTAATAATTGTTTGTTGTTTTTCTATAATGTCCTTTATTCAGGGATAGGAGCAGAAAACACAATTTGCTGTGGAAATTCACCTTCATCAAATATAGAACTGTATCCACCTATTGTCACAATCTCACCATTGGAACAACTGATGGCAGTTCAAGAGTTTGGTAAGTTTCCTGAATCTAGAAGAAATAATACGTCTTCTTGCAGGACAGCAGTGAGAAATTCAGTAAGACAATCCTGGCATTTTAAGCAAGTGTGGAAAATGTATTGTATGGCCCTACACATGTTACTGAACTACACAATCCAGCAATCTCTGCCAGCACAGCCAGTGCTGAAGAGTTCTGAAAATTGTAATTTTGCAAAATTTGGAGAGTCAGAGATCTCTTGTCACTAATATACTGCAGCAGTGATAGTTTACAGCAGTAAACATTTTATGTGTGGATGAACAATAAAAATACTGCCTCCACCTTGATATTTTGGATCTCTTTCTTTTTAGAGACAGATTTTGAAGTTCGGATTTTTTATCGGGGTCGTCAGGTCCTCAATGAAGTGTTTAGGAATTCACGAGGCTTGTGCTTTGTGCCTCCTGGTGTTCCTGGCAATTGTCCTGATTTGGCAGATGTGTCACTGCCTGACCCAACCTCTTTGAGCGATAATCTGCAAGTATTATACACACGTCGTCTTCTTGAAGGAGTAGCTCCAGGTGTGTTTCTCCGTATTGAGGGAAACCACCTGTATGGCATGCGCAAAGGAATTTGCCATGTTTTCTGGAGCCAGTCTGAAATGCCAGGAGATGGGGTACTGCATGGAAGGCTGCTGAAGGAAAAGTTTGTTCCCATCTTCAACCTGCAGCTGTTCATATCAGGTATGCTGAGTGGCTCTTATCCATCCTGTAAGAATGCTTGTTTAAATGTCTTCTAATTTTATTTACATTAAAGTGACCACTGAACATTTACCCCAAGGTTTCATTGACCTTTTGTTATTAAAAGAGGGCCTGGGATGCACCCATTAAATCCCAATAAAAGATGAAGTTTGTCCTGGAGAAAAATCTGTCTAGTTGTTAAGAGTCAACATGACTTGTTGGCACATAATCCATGCAATCATGTTGCTGAGGTAGCAACCCAAGATTGGTATTGCACTGAGGTGATAGGTTGAAACAGAACACTTCTGATCTCCTCCTAGAACCAGATAGGTACATCAGTTTAGAAGAAAACCATTCTGCCTAAATAATGGGATAGAAGAGAGCATCTTCTCTATTTAGGAAGCCATGGGTCAAAGAGGCATTTGATTACTTGGATTCTTGGCTAATAAAGTAAACTATATTATGAAAGAAGGAAACTTGTTTTTTTGAATGGAGGGAAATTTTGATTCTTATGATCCCCTTTGAAAGGCAATTTTGATTCTTATGCTCAAAAGCACCCTTTGACTGGTGCTTATAAAGTCAAGCTGTGAGTTAGTCTCATTCACTATTTTCCCACTTTTTGGTGTTTTTCATTTTTAATTATCCATCCTCATTTGACTTGAACTGCCAGAGATTGAGTCTGGCAGCCTTCTGCAAGTGTTTGGTGTAGATGCCACTCCTGAGTTATACTGTATACCGTTATTAGAATGCCTTCATATCTGCTTCAAACTTCCCTTCCTCCTGCTGAAAGTCACACATGCTTTCCATTTACAGTCCATCCCAAAGTTTCAGAAGCTTGAATTTAAAAATCACACTGTTGGCTCCTTTTAAACAAAAGTGAAAAGCAAGTGAAATTGATCAATCATATGTTTCCTTGTCTTTTTTCAAACACGCAGACCATGATAACTGGGCTACTTCTTTGGAATGCAGAGGATCTCTAATTTCATTTACAGTTCAGATTCTGCCTCTATCTGGATGTTGGGATAACAGCTCCCAGCATTTAGGCATTAGGCAAACTAGCAGATTCTGTTGAAATTAAAGGTCCATAGCTTCCCTATCCCTGTCCTAATAAAACAGCCAAGTTTTTATTTGTTGGATTGGAAATCCCTGTTTTTGACATTAGTACTGTAGTTCTATAGCAATCTTTTGCAGGCAAGAGTCCCGTTCCTTTTGGAAGCTATTCCAATGCAGAACTAAAAATGCTCAACCCAGGTTAACAAGCACTATGTGACATGCAATGCTGAAAAAAATTAAAAAATGTCATGTGATGGCTTGGTTCATCCTAGATCTATAGTCCACAAACAGTAGACCTCATTTTAGTTGATTATGATGCAGTCTGTTCAATTGTGTCCAATTCTTGGTGATCTTATGGACCAGTTCTCTCATTTTTCCATCTTGTACAGTTTTTTTTCAATTGTTTTATGTTATGGTTGGTGTTGGCTTTGATGGTATATAGTCACTGTATTTTTTGCTGGCATTATTTCCTTTTACTACTGAGTATGCCAAAAAAAAACCCTGCCTTTTGCAGTGTGTTTGATCATATAACATGACCAAATAAGTAAGGCAGAATTTTGCTTCCAGTGATATGTCTAGTTTTATATGCTCCAGTACTTCAGTACTTGCTTGTCACACTTGCTGTTCAAGAATACTTAGAAGCCTTTTCTAGCACCACAGCTCAAATTAATAAATGTTCCTCCTATTTTTCTCATGGTCCAACTTTCACAACTTTAGGTAACTATGGGAACACAATAGTGTGGACTAATCTGCACTTGATTGTCAGGCTGATGTTCTTGATTTTCCATATTGATTCATGCTCATCACTGCTGCATGACCCAATGCAATTCAACACTTACCACAATTCTAGACTGCATTCAATGTTTTGATCAACTGTGATCTTAGGAAAGTGAATTCTTGCAGGCAATTGATCTCTTCAATTGTTATTTCAAAATTCATAAGCTTGGTCTTTGTAATTTTCAAGAAGAGGCCAAATTTCTCATTCCTTCTTTAATCCTTTTGATCAGATATTTCAGGCTGCCTTTGGTTTCTGAGAGGACAGTTGTATCATCAGCATATTGAAGATAGTTTATGTTCCTTCCTCCAATCTTTATTTCAATTTTTGATTCTTCAGGTTTCAGTTTCCTTAAAATCACTTCAGCATACTGATTGGATGAGAAATCTGAAAGAATAAAATTTGCTGCACTCTTTTCTCTATCTTGAACCAATCAATGCTCCAAAGATGTTCTCACAGTAGCTTTCTGATTTGTGTACAGTATACCAACTTGATCAGATATATTGCCACACCCATATCTTTTAGGACACTCCACAGCTTGCCATGATCAACACAACTGGAAGGCTTTCTTGTCATCAATAAAGTAAATATAGATGTTGTTTTGATATTCTTGAGATTTTTCCATGATCCAGCAAAGATTTACAGTATGATCACAAGTGCTATAATCTCTTCTGAAGCCAGCTTGGACATCTGGTAATTCTTTGGTACCAAGCATTGTACATTTTACTATAGTTTATCATGTCATGTGAGAGTGGAGCTTTCTATATTCTCTCACACACAGATACGCAAGTAATGTTTGTGCATAATATTTAACTATCATTCACAACTGTGAAGAGCCATTATGGATTTTTATGATTGGTTAGGGGGCATCCATAGGCTATCTACATATGACTTACAGTCCTTGTTCTTGCCATGCCTTTCTCCAAATCAGTGGTCCATAGATAGTTGAATTTCTTGGGAACACATGAGTCAGGACGGTATAGGTTTTCATTCATCTAAATTTGCAGAAAAAGCTACTATATTGATTTCTTCTAAATTTTGGGGATTTCACTGCTCCCTTTTATTAAACTTGAGGTATCCCTGGAAATCTTGGTACTAGAAGCATTACTTCTCACCAGATGCAGACACTAATGGGGGAGCAGGTTTTGTATTTTGGTAGGGAAACCAAATAAAAATCCTACCTACCCTTTTCTTTCTTTCCCTCAGAATTGATTGGATACATCGAGGGGCGCAATGGTTCTCCTAATTACACTAGGTGGTTATGCTTTGGGGAAGATTGGCCTGACCCCAATCGTGTCTGGAAGAAAAAACTGATCATGGTACAAGTAAGTTCCTATCCAAAATTCTGCTAGATGTATACAAATACACTTAGTAAGGTTTTATCAGATGTGTCACTGTAATATATATTGGACATTTAAGCCCAAAATGATGGGACATAAACCACGGTAACTATAATTTAATTAAAGAGGAACAGACTTCAGTATAAAAACTATGAATACCCTGCACTAGGAATTGCATTTGGCATCTTCACCTTAGCAGGGCAACTAACACACTTTTTAGCCAGAATTTCAGCATTAATGATTTAGTTATGATGGTTTAAATGATTGTGATTGTTTGCTCTTTTGAGCATTTAATAAACAAAAAGGACAAAAACTGAATAAAAACATAAGTACAATTAAAATTGATTTATGAGTAGACTTTTTTTTGTCTAGGTCAGTTCCACAGTCAAAGCAGAGTTTGTCTAACTGTGGTTTCATTCAGATGCAATTTGAAGAAGAATTTACTATTTCTGTATTTACAGTAGCTAAGTTGGCCTTTTTTCCAAGTGTGGAAGAATATATAATCCTCAGCTGGATTGCTGCACTTGATCAAAAGGACACATAGTCTTCTTAGAACTGAAAGCTTTTAATCTCCTAAGTGAGAAGGAAAAATTATGTCTTTTATGGCTATTTCCTGCTAGCTATCAAGTGATTCAATGATCTGATTTATACTTGCAATTATGTGCTATCAACACCAGTGTTGATTCTTAGCAACCACATAGATTTTCTTTAGGATCATATATATACTAAGGTATAATGTGAACCCAATCTATGTGCCCTTGTTTTGTATCCCTTTGTTCCATGTTATACTGTGCTTAGTACAAGGCGATTAAGAGGATGGGAGAAGCAGCTCTTCTCAGCTTTGAGCAAAAGAAAGGGAAAGGGTTTTCCTTGTGAGGCTAAATTAAAGCAAGTCTCAGAAAAGACTGTAGTTTTCCAAGTGTTTCTAAAATTCAGCAGCCAGGGAACAATCTGGTTCTTTTGACTGCTCATGAAGAAGCCTTTCTTTAAATCTCTCTCTCATTTTATTCATCCCTACATTCTGATTGGGTTTGTTTTCCCTCTAGTCTCTACTTGTGCATTAAACTCTTCCAACTTTCTAGAGAAGTTCAAAAGCAAAATAAAGCTGTCTATTTTTCAAAGATCACAACAATTTTTGTATTGCAGTGATCTAAGCTGGGAAATAAACAGGGTAGTGATGCAATGGTCTTCTGGGTGTTAAGCATTAACTTGAGCATTAGTTCTGTTGGCTGGGACTGAAGCAAACTGAAATCTAGTATCTGGCAAGCCAAAAATTCCCATTCCTCTAGATTTCCATTCGGCACTAGCAGAAGTCATAGAAGCAAGATTTCATTTTACTGAATAGCTAGGTTCAGATGTATTAAAGCAGAAAGTATTTCTTTTAGTTGTGGCTTAACTTGCTATACAAACCCAGCAATTATAACCTATAGTTTACTGGCTACCATAGGAGTGTATACCTTCTTAATATGCTTAGGGCTTTATATTTAATACTTGCCTCCAGTCACATTAAAACTTAGAATCCAAATTTTCATATTCAGAAAACAAGGTTTCTGAAACAGTTCCTTTGGGGAATCACTGAAGAGTTTACCCAAGAGTTTGAAGGCCATGTGTGGTATACTTTTAACTAGAATACAGTATGACACTGATTAGTTTTGATTCAACAAGCCATAGCTCAATGTGTATGAAATCAGGTTAAGATCAGATTTCACACTGAAAGTTTCTACAATTGCAAGTTTGAAAAAAATGATCACTTTCATTAGAGATGAATTAGTAGAGATGAATAGTATTTAAAGTATTGACCATAAGCAGCAGTTTTGCTCTTTTTCCTCCCTTCTCTATGCCTAGATAATTCCCAAGGTTTTAGAAACTCTTTGTGAATTGGGCCAAATACATGGGGCATCATCATTAAAATATAACAAACCAGACCTAAGGATTTCAGATTCTCTACATCACTTTCTGGAGCAGCTGCGAAAATGGGAAGAGAAGATGGATGCAGCTTAGGAACTAGCTACACAAAATCATGCTACGTGTTGTCCAGTCAGATTCAACTATTTTTGGATTATTTTATTCTACAGTAGAATGACATTTTGTCTTTCCTGTGAAAAAGTGAACACTGAGAATTGAAATGTAGCCTGGAATTCTATTGGACTTTTTATTATTTTCCTTCCCTCCCAAACCTCTCAGCCTTCAGGTTTTGGGTCTGCATATTGTTTAGAACGTTAACATCTTTGTTGTGTTTGATCTAATAAAATTTACCCAATATTATCTTCATGGGGTGAAGGTATGTCTTAATTTCCTTTTTTCCTTGCTAAGATACAGATGGCAGTTTTAATATTTAAATTTAACATTTCATAATTTTTTCATCTAATAAAGACTAAGTAGTACAGGCATGTGTAAACTTTAATAACTTTTTTACTGCTTTGTCTATTTTATATATATATATATGTATGTGTATATATATATGTATTTGTCCACAGCAGTTTGACACTTAAAAAGATTTAATGGTCAATTTGTTGGAATTTTATCAGACTAGCATTGCACAGACATGTTTAGTTCCATTTTTATTTTGCCTTCTTATCAAATCTTACCAAAGATCAGTACTTAATCCTGTTGCTACTCTTGCTATTCACAAAAATATTCTAGTTCCTCAACTTGATTTCATTCTTGTCTCAGAAACTGAATATTACAATCCAAAATTGATGAATGTTATAGTCCAATGTATTTGGAGAGTTTGGCAATCCATTGGCCACATAATTAGCATTCAGTCTGTATATTTGTGTGCTTGGTATTCTGTTTTTTGCTTTCTTCCAAAAAGTCATTCTTCTCAGTTCAATCTAAATTAATACTATTTCAAAATATTACTTGTTCTATTTTTTTCCAATGGAATGTTTAATTTTGATATGGTACCTTTCAATTGTGTTTAATTTCATCTCCCAGAATACCTAGCCCAGGTTCAAAGGCATTTAGAGATTGTAGGAATTGAAGTTAAAGATTGCATCTGGAACATTGAGAACTATAAGGCTCTCACTGCTTGGTTCTAATTTCTGCATTTACATGACACTAAGTTCAGAATCCTAGTTTGTGACTGAAGAACAGCCACTCCACTTGGCATGTTATAAAATCAGGAAGAAAACAGATGTTATGCACAAACTCAAAAATATGGTTGAATGTATCCTAACAGGGCAGAATTTGTAACTTAATCACAGAAATGGATAAAATTATTTTAAACATCTTAGCTTGTATCTATGATCAGAGATTCACATAACATAAAGTGATCTTCCCAGCTATATGAAGGGAATAATGAATGGATGCACGTATCAGTAGGCTATACCTATGCATTAGGATTAAAAAAACTTGGTTTCATACCTCAAGAATATATAAATATTTCCAGGATCAACCACTCCTAGATTATATATTAAAGCAATGCAGTCCTTATTAAAAAAAATGCCTTTTAAGCCAGCACTGCTTCCTGGTGACTGTCTGGATTAATCCCTGCAAATTTCTTGGCAAGATTTTAGAAATGGTTTACTGTTTTCCTCCTTAAGGTTGAGAGCGACTGGCCAAAGTTATCTAGCTGAGTATAATACCTAAGGCACGATCAGAACTCACAGGCTCCTGGTCTCTAGGCCAGCATCTTAAATCACTACAGCAAACTGGCTGACTGTAACATTTATGATATTTTGTGTGTGTGTGTGTAAATACAATAGGGGGAAAGCCTGTTCTCCAACTTCATTATGATTTTAAAGGTAAGAGCAAAAAGTTGTAAAGGAGTAGAAATAAAGAAAATCAGCTCTACTAGTTCAAAACAGCAATTGTATCATACCTCTCAATCCTGGAAATTTAAAAAAGCTATCTACCTTGATAACCATTATATCTTACAGAAGTAAATTCTAAATATTACATTCCATTTACCATAAAAGTAAAGTTTTTATTTTATCCATCTGAATCTTCTGCCAACTGGATAACCTAAATTATAGAATCTGGAGTGGAAAAAGACTCACCTGGACCACATTTGTGTATGATTCTTTATGTCCCCTTCTCAAGTTTCATTTTTTCTGTTCTAAAAAATCCTAAGCATTCTTGCCATTCTTTGTAAGTGCTGAAAAGCCTGATCCATGTTGGCAATACAACATGATTAAGTTGTGTAGGTTCAACAAATGTCCATATTACCTTTCAAAGCATCCCTTTCTCAGCTCCTACTGGAAGCACTTCTTCCAGTAGTCCTCTGCCTCATGTTAGCCCCTATGCTGCTTCAGTTAGTCTCCCTGCCTTCCATACAGACAAAACCATCTAAGCAAGGTTTGTTCTTCGAGCAGAATAGCATTCATTACTCAGAAACTGCTGTATTTTTTCCACCAAGGTAAATTTAGAGATGCAAAAGCTTATCACCCAGCAATCACCTTAAAGATGGAAACAGGAAAGTAGCCAATTCTCCATCTCAAGATCTATCTCTCCTAATCAAGAAAATACTTGATTACTACTCTAGATTCTTAACTTTTTCTTATCCACTTGGCACAAAGTTAAAGCAAGTCACTCTGAAGTCTACTAGCATGTTTTCCCCTCATTCTAACTTACAAGTCCTCCAGTACCTTAATATTTTCAACAGATGACTATTTACCCTAATTCCTATAAATATATTTCTTTGGTATGTCAATGCTTATACTATAGGTTGGCTTCATAGGCTATTGGATTAATCTTTTTCAAAACAGGTACATTGAAAGTCCAAAGTGACTTCCAGAGTCTCTTGATCTCCAGCAAGCAGAACCAGCTATTGTAAGCACACCAATTCTATTGTTAAATTGCCTTTACCCTTGAGAATTTCATCCTAATGTTCCCCTGCTCTCATTTCACATGTCTGGTTGTGGACTGCAGTGTGACTGTTCTCATTCCTCTCCAAGTTTTCACTTTTCTTTATTGGTCTAGTTTTCCTTTCTGCTTACAATCTAAGTTTCTTTCTTCTGAATTGCTTCTATTTTCAGATAAGCACAGGCTTTGGACTATAGACCAAGAAGACATAGGATTTTGCTAATCATGGATATGGATTGAGAGTACATAATCCAAGAAAATCACAAAAGGCATGTTGCGCTCTAGATTTTTCTGATATAGAGAACATAGATGATAGTAGCAGGGCATTCCTATGGACAGCTAAGAGTCCAAATCTTGAATGCTACTTAAAACTACAGACATACTCACTTCCCAATAAGATGGTAATTGCTTACCCTCTAAATATATAAAAATCATTAAGAAGACCAACTGGGAAAGGAGTACTTGTTATTCCCAAAGTTCTATTAAATATGAGAGTGCATCACTGCAGTTATTTACATCATTTGCATGATTTTGTATTAGACAATATGCATGATTTTACCTCAAACTGATATAAATGGACAGAAAAAGCATAACATTAGACAAATGATGTGAATTACTGCAAATGTTATAAAATCAGCATTGAATTAATGTGAATTTAATTTTCTTATCCAGACAACTTTGGATGCACTGGACTTGTCTATTTTAAGTCGATGTCTTAACAGAAATCTGATCTGTTGTATCTTCAGTTTGTTAAATGGGAATCGGTCTGTTGAGATTTCATTGTGTGTCTGTGCCATTAATTAAAATGCCTCAAGTTTTTCTCATATCATGAGATTTTTGGCACTTCTGAACTTAAAAACTGACACCTGAAATTTCACATGAAATAACACAATGGTGCTTGCCACTTGAAGTGTGCCAGCCCCTTCTCTAAGATAAAATTGAAATGCAGACCACAAAGTTGGTGTCTATTCACTAGCCATCAAAAAGGCATCTTTTGAAAAAATAATTCTCATGATAATTGCAAATGCAATCCTTCTATCTCCAAGGTAGCTTGAGATCAAGATTCCTACCCCCCAAAAAATGATAGAAACCACACTGCTAAAAGATCACGGAGACAATGCCCAGTTTAGATGGCTAAATGCAGTTTTATGAAGAGAAACAGGGTGGGAAAGAGTATGACAGACAAACTTACAACTGGAAGCAGGAAATGAGGGGTGTTTGCCTGCCCAGAGTGACAGGAAACCGCCATCTATATGTGAAACATGGTGCTGCCATTTCATGACTGCTGATGAGAGAAAGTGAGGATAAAACCATCAAATTAAAAACATGCTAAATGAGTAAAAACTACGTGTGTCAGAGGAATAACATCCACCCATCTTATCATGGGTGCTTGAGAGTGATGAAACTAAAAATTAGTCCCATCCTCTGCCATCTGTATTTACAGAGTAAAACTCAAGTCGATTTTGTGCCTAAAACTGTGAAAGTGTTTAGGAAAGGCAAGGGAGAGGTTTCCAGGGCAGTTAGCAGATGCACAAGATGTACTCTACAAATACCACCCCTCCAAAACAAAATGTATTACTCCAATCCCCTATCCACTTGCCCCACACAGTAATGGGGAAAGGGTTGTGGGGCTCAGCCAAGCCAATATGCATAAGAAGGGCTGTTGTGATTTGCTTTCCTCCCTTTCCTTGAAGAGATCAGAGCGGGGGCATGGGCAAGCCAGATTTGTCCAGTCCCCCTATTTCCTTGGGGGGCCCTGGCTCTTCATCCATCTTCCGTCCATGTTTTCGAAAGTATTTATATCTCTGGACATAGGCCTTCACTAAGTTATTCACCTTGACAGGGTTGATTTCACCACTCTTGCTGTGGCAGATCTGCGGGGGGGGGAGAAGAAAAAAAATGATTTCCTAATACTTTGCTTCTCTCTTTCATGCTTTTGCTCTTGCTTCCCCCCGCAGGGTGCCACTGATTTACCTTGTGGACAGCTTTGCGTAGGATGTCCTTGTATTCTTCCTTTGTGATTTCCTTTTTCTGGTAATAGGGCTTGATAGCTAATTTGACTTCCTCCACTGCTCGCTCTTGTGTGTGAAGCTTTTTCAAATACTGCAGGAAAACATAGGTAAGGTTGTCAGATGAAGTCAGTATAGGCGGAGTAGGCAAGATAAAAGTGGCAGCAAAGCAGGAAGTAGTTCCAGGAGGATCAAGCTTGTTTATCTCTTACAATGAGGTTCTAAAAACTGACCAGCTGGAAAACAGGGTCATGGCTTTATTTGCTCCAAACCCAAATTCTGGCAACCATCTAACCTCTTTTATATATAGTTTTGTAAGGTGATCAAAAAGATCCCCAAAGAGATCTCTTGTTGTAGAGGTTTCTGTATCAAATGTAGGATTTATTCTTTAATACAGGGATGCATCACCTTTCTTAAGCTACATGTAGATAGAATCCAGAAAAGGAAATGGGTGAAGTTTGAACCAAAACTATAAATTTAATTTGCATTTAATCAAAAATTAAATAGTGTTCATAATTATTGTCCAAAAAGTATTTTAATACTTTTTTCCTTCTATCACCCTGAAAATCCTTTTCAGAAGAATTCTGGAAGCTGCAACTAAGGTCTATGAAGGAAAGGAGGAGGAGACATAATACTCTGACACCTCACACTGTGCATTTCTGCTGCAGCAGATTCTAGTCATAGAGCAGTTTCTGCCCAGATGTCCATTTTTTCCCAGCTTAGACAAAGAGGGGATCAGAGTCCTGATCTGCACAGTAAGTGTGCAAAGACCTGTGTCTCACTCCAAATACTTTTACCTTATCGCTGTCTCCACGCCCTTCAGAACTGGTACTGCCCAAATCAGTGCCAGAGGAAGAAGCAAAAATGCCAGCAGAGGGAGGGCCTGCTGAAGCCTGGCTCAAAGTCCCTGGCAATCCCCCTGTAGGGGTGGTAGGAGTTGAACCACAGCCTCCTAGAGGCAGTGAACTTTGCAAAAGATAGGAGACAGGTGGGACAGCCAGATGTGAGGCAGATGGATGAACAGATGGTGCCGGCAATTGAGGAGGAGCTAAGGAAGCTGAGGGCTTGGTGTGAGTCAAGATCTGGAATAAGAGAGTAAAGAAAACATGGTTGAGACAGATTGGCTTGGGAAGAAGACAAAATCCATGGCCTGTTGCTACATTACTGTGACATATTCTATAATTTCCAATTTTCATATTTCAGAGCAGAATACTGAAATGCTCATTATTTCAAAACTGAAATTAGCAGACAAACAGATCTACTTGCCTGTATACATGAAAATCATGATGATCTATGAATTCCTTTCTCTGGGGGCCCAAGAAGATTACATTGGGTACAACTGGATAGTGTAGAATTACCAAGCAAGGTTGATATTCCTCCTGGGGAGAACCAGCAGTCCTCCAAATGTGAATTGTATGGCCAATGGTGAAGGATGCTGGAAGTTATGTCCTCATCCTGATAACATGCTTTATGATTGCTTAATAAATCTAACTCTCTTTATATGAAGCCCTTCATTTTAAAAATTTCTCCAGTGCCTATCAACCTAAATCTGTTAAAAATCACAATTCTAACTTCAGGAAAGAGAAAAGAAATTTGTATTTTGTCACTTCTATTGAGAATTGTTAAGGAGGGTTTAATTGTGAGATGGCTCCGGAATGCCATGTAAATTATAAGAAGAAATTCTGCACTGGACACAGTTAATTACAGTACCATAGTTTATCTGGAAAGGAAATGTATTCTTTTACTTCAAAGTAAAAAAGTAGCTGGCAACAACCCTGTCCAGATGGTATCCTGTAAATACATTGGATTGCAGCTCTTATGATGGAAATTTGGACAATACATTTAAAAGATACCAAGCTGTTGTAGGCTATTTCAGTTGTGTATTTATTAGGTATTGAAACAGCATATTGAAACAGCTGATCTAATTGTTTGCATGCATGTTGATTTCAAAAGGATGGTTTATAAAAATCATGTAAAATCTTTTAAGTTTCAGAAAATGCATGAAGCTATGGTGGTCAATTATGTGGTCAGCTTAGGAAGTGGGGGAAACTGTTACTCTAGGGTAAAAGCAACTCAGAACCCTCAGTGATAGATCAATGCCAAGCTCTACTTCATGTGAGCTTTAAGGAAAAAAAACACTAAACTTGTCCCAACCATGAGAAGCAGGAAAAAAAAGCATTAAATGTAAAATAAAGTAACTAGATGTGCCACAGTTCTGAGGCTGCCAACTTTGGTGTCAGACAGCAGATCTTGCTTGCACAGGGAAATCAAATACAAGCATTCTGGGCTTTGAAGCTGCACCCCCCTAATATGTGCCAGCCTTATCTGTGTCAAGATAATCCAAACATCCTTCGGATTCTTTCAACCATTTTTGTCAGGACAGTATTTTCTGATTAAATTTCCTTAACATCAGCAATCATATTAATATTAGAACAAAACATATCTTCTAGAAACTTCAACATTTCAAGGAAAGCCACCAGGGTTTGATTTTTGATTAATTGAAAGCCAAACAACACTAGCTACTGTGAACACATTTTGCAACGAAGCTACTCAAAATACATACTTAATAATTCAAATTCTCAGAAGTTATTACCTGATTAGTTGCTTGAATTAGTTCCTGGGCTTTTGCCCGGCTTGCTAGATTGGCCTCTTCCATCTTAAAGAGGAGAGCAGTCACTAAGCAAAAAGCAAGAGTCTTAGACAATATTCCAAAACATGGAAATGGGAAACAGATAATTAAGTGCCTGACCTCCCAACTCTGCAATACAAGTCACACCCATTGCAAGACATTGCTACAAACACCACCGCAGCTCCGATTGTTTTGACTTGCTCTATCCTCAGCTTTGAAAGCAATTCTGAGAAATTTGTAACTGGGAAAGATTAAATCTAAGGATGTACAAGGTTTTGGAGCTAAAGCCAAAACAATGTTTGAAGCACGTGGAATATGCACACCATACTTATCAGCATGCAATTATTTTTCTTAAAAAAATCTATCTTTTCACAAACTCTTGCTAGCTGTAGGATCCCAGGAAAAAATACACCAAATTAAACTTTTTGCATGCAAAAAGTTGCTTCCTAAACTCTCATGTATTTGGGAAGGATTACACAAATACAACAGCAAGCCAAGGAAAAGGTGCAGATTTTGAAAGAGATGACAACTGAGCTATAAATGTTCACACCCTTCAAAGTACTGGGGATTCTCATTAACCACCCTCTTTCCTATCTATCAATCTAGAAGATTCACTGAATATCATAATCACAAAGAATTATACCTTAATAATGATCATCCTTTTTAGCAAACAAAGCCTATCTATTCCTTAGATCAGTTTCCATCAATTCTTCGATGCTCAGCCTTCATTTCTACATTGGTGACTGTCAAAGCTACTTTTTGAAAAGGGGTCTCAATACTCAAGTGTTATAAAGGATCTGAAACTTCTGGTAAGAGGAAATAAGAAGCATTTTGCAACTTTTTCCTTCTTCTTCTCCTTGTTTTTGCAACTTATCTTGCTGAGTTCCTAGTACAGATTCCTAAACTTTGTTTCAGGAATTTTCTAGAGAGAAAAATCACTTGGCCAGATCAAGAGCCGATAGTAGAACAACAAATATTTGAGCTTCCCAAGGTTCAAATAAATTTGATCACTCACACTGCTCATAATCTCTAAGCAGAAATCTAAATAAATCCACAGTAAAATGGATTTTTACATTTTAAACTCCTTTTAAAAAAGGAATGTTATGAAATATTTTTTGAGATTTGCAGAACCATACTGTGACCATATCTATTAATAAACAGGGCCCCCCACACACAATGGAATCTCCCCCAACATAACACATTGGTCACCATCATGATACCTACATGCCAATACACCACTAGTGCAGTCTACTCCCCCCTGCAGATTCCATGACATGGGAGCTGGGGGTTGGGGCAAACTACGGGGAGGATGGGGTAGCTGCTGCAGCGGCTGCTCCTCTTTGGGCTCACACAAACTGTCTGCTTCTGGCTCATCAGTTGGTACCCTGGGTTTTTCAACAGGAGGGTCCTCAGGAAGGAAGGAGACATCGGGTGTTTTACAGCTGCTGTCCACTGTCTGGGAATCAGGTGTGAGTTCCTGGCCTGGGGCCAATGGCTGAGGACTTGGTGGTTTGGCTGTGCCCTCTGATTTCTCTGAACCAGACCATGAGGGCTCCTCCTTGACCCTTAAAGGGCTGATAGCACCCTGACTGCAGCTATCAGCTTTGGATTTCTTCAGTCCAGTCTTCACTTTGAGTTTTTTCTTTTTCTTGGGCTCTGAGGCACCCTTTGGTTTGATACCCTTTAGTTTCTTCACACCCATTTTGGTTTTCAGGCCTTTAACTTTCTTGGGCTTAAAGCTTGGTTCTTTGACATCAGTCATTTCATCCTGGCCTGTTGCTGGTACTCCAACCATCAACACCTTCTCCTCTGACTTGAGGAAGGGTGAGCGGCTTTCTTTGTCACGGCTGAACTTTACACCAATAGAACCCATCTCTTTGACTGATGTGGTACTGCTCACCCCTTCTCGGATCAATACAGCCACCTTGGACTGGAGCTTCACTTTCCGACCTGAGCCTACTTTGCTACTCTCTTTGTGACTTCCAGCTTTGATCTTTTTCCCCGTTTTGTCCCTGTCAGGTCGGGCTTTTTTTTCTATCTTGGGCAATTCTTGCTGTTCGGACCCAGGAGACCCCTCCTTTAGCTTTTTTTTGTACTTATCCCGGGCACCAGGGCGGTCCTCCATATAGGCCCTCTTGCGTTCTTTTTCCTTAGATATCTTTTGTTTGGTGTCCTCCTCAGGCCTTTTATCTTTGCGGGATGGAATTGTATCCTCCTTAGGATTTAGCCGCACTGCACTAGACTTGGAGTCCTCGGCAGGCTCACGATCTGAGAAGCAAGCATCAAAGCTCATGCCCTCAGAATCATAAAGTATCTCTCTTTTAGCTCTCTCCGGTGTCTCCAAAAGCCCCTCCATTTTCTCCTGCTGTTTGACTGTAATGGTCCTTTTGATGGTGAAGAGATCATTGTCATTGAGATCCTGGATTGAAGGTGGCACCACAGTTCTTGCATCTCTCCGTCGTTCCATCAAGGCTTTCTCAGACTTGGGCTCCTCCAGAAGGTGGACCTCTCGCTCTTTATCCTTAGATAACCGACGGGAGAGATGCTTCTCACGTGAACGAGACCGAGATCGTTTCTTCTTCTTTCTGCCACCTTCCCCACGATGCTTATCTTTGTGCCTACTGCGATGAGCACGGCTACTGCTGCCTGACCGTGAACGATGGCCATGCCGTTTCTCCTTTGACTTTGATCGCCTGCCTTTGTGTCGCTCAGCTGAAGTATGTGAGGATCCAACTGCAGACAAGCTGGTGCTAATTGAAGGGGACCAGGAGCGAGAGGTTCGGTGATGTGAACGGGATCTCGAGGTCCTGTGGTGTGAATGTCGACGCTCTTTGGATTTTGAGCGTGATTTTGATTTCTTCTTTGGGTTCCAGGAAGAACCGTATGTCTCCTTGGTTTTTGATGCCTTACGTTCTCGTGATTTTTTGCGCTCTCTTTTTGATTTCTTACATGAGCCAGAGCTAGAACCAGAGTGAGCTTTGGAGGCAGGGCGTTTGGGGGCAGGTGGAGGTGGTGGTGGAGGCAGAGGTGATGGGGCTTGATGATAGCGTTCTCGTCGCTGAGTCAGGATCTTCCGTCTCAAGTCCACACCTTTCCAACGTGGATCTGGTTGACTTTCATTAAAGTCAATCTGTAAGGCTCCTTCCTCATCAGAGTCTGCATGCAATGATAGGAAATCATCTCCTTCCACCACCCGGAGAGTTCGTTGCTCAGCTGGCCGACATCTATTTCGGAACAATCGAATGGGACTATACCGCTCATCCTCTGGTTGGACAATCTCACCTTCTTCAATTTCTGATTCACCACCACCACTTCCATCCCATTCTATTGATGATCGACGTCCAGCCCGAGGATGTCCTTTTGACATTTTCTCTCCACCCCTTAGTTTAGCATTTCCAACAGTCACTACCTCTAAGGACATCTTCCCTTCCAATGGGGACTTGGCTTCAGCATCCAAGTGCGCTTTGGGGGCCAAGTCCACCATGAATACCCGGCGGCAAGGTTCTGGAGCTTTAGACTCCACCTGATCTGAGGGAAGCTCCTCAGGAAGGGTGGAATCAGCACCAGGAAGCCCTTTGCCCTCAGGGATCTCAGCAGGGCATGTTGCCTCAGTCTCATAATCCCTGTTAGGTTCTACTTCTAATTCTGAATCTTCTTGTCCTTTATCTGAACTAGGGAAATCTTGGCTCAAGCTGTTTTCATCGTAGATTCCAGCCAGTGTTTCTGAAATACGGCTGATGCTATGTGACATATCAGGGGGATGCTGATCATGGTCATCATCGTCATCCTCCTCTTCCTCTGGTGAAGGGGTACTAACAGAGGAGCTGGGATTAGAGCCTGTGGGGTCAAAGGGATCGTACTTCTGGTCATGCCGCCCACCTTCTGGTTCTTTGTGGGGGGAATCCCCAAAGGCAAAATCACCATTGAGGTTATCTTCATCAGTAGGGTGGAAAGGATCATAAATATCTAAATCTGGGGAGTGCATGGGGGGGCACGGATTTGAACAGCCACCACCTTCACTAGGCAGACCCTGATGGTGGGACATGGAAGAAGAAGATGAAGAGCAAGAAGATGAAGAAGAGGTGCTTGAATCGGCCTTATCCACGGAGCTACCAGATGGTGGCTGGGACCGTTGCTGAGATTCAGACTCTCGACCAGCAGCACTCTGAGGACGTTGTTGCCCCCCAGTAGAGACCCCCATGCCAATTCCCAAAGTCATGGCCAAACAAGGTGAAGGAGAAGTCCTGTCTGCTTTAGGTGACTGCGAAATCTCACTTCTTTCTAAAATAGAAGTCCAAGTAGCTCTGTGTGTTACAGACAAAGTTCTATGTGGGTCTAGAGCGTAGGGTTGCTCTGAAACAGTGGGGCAACTAATTTGGCAGGCTCTGTTTCCTCTCCAGCAGGGGGAAGATGATCCAAGGCAAGCTGTAAAAAGCAAATGAGGTTATCAGAAATGCACCCAAATCATTTTTAAAAGAAATCTACATTATAAAGAGAAAGAAATTTTTATAACTTGTTTCTCAAACACTATTCTATTAAGTCTAACATAGCTGAAGGGCACCTCATTGGTGAAGGTTATTGTGGTCTAAAAGGTAAAGATTATCCTGCCAGTCATGACCACATGCGGTGCTCGTATCCATTTCCAAGCCAAAGAGCCAGTGTTCGTCCAAGGACTCTTCCGTGATCATGTGGCCAGCATGATTAGATGCAAAGGCACATGGACACTGTTACCATTCTCACCGGAGTAGGCAGTACCTATTTATCTACAGTACTTGAATTTACATGCTTTCAAACTGCTAGGTTGGCAGGAACTGAGGCGGAACAATAGGAGCTCATCCTGCTGCACAATGCTGGGTCTTGAACTCAGGCCACCAACCTTCCAGTTGGTAAGCTGAGTTCTTAACTGCTTGCGCCACCATGCCTCTATTGTGATCTATCAATCCATTAAACAAGCTGCTCTAAACATGATAGCCCAAATCTCATTTATGACCAACTAGTTCTTGGCTTCACCAGCTATAGGACTTGGTGTTACTGCAAGCCTCTCATCAGTGGAAGACGTTTCAAATTCTAGACTGGCAGGCAGGGAAAATAGAGAGGCTAGAGGCAGGGTATCTCTGGAATATTTTTGAAAGATTTCCTATGTACAAGAAAAAAATAATCGCGAATGTATTTGAAAATTCAGCTCCTTATATCAAAACATATATAATTTTGAACTAGGGAAAGGATCCTATGTCTACATTTACCCCACTAAAAAGTAACAAATTTTATGTTTCACTGCTAGGCTTGCCAGCCCAATTTCCCTGACCATAATATAAAACAGTTGGTTCCAGATCAATAACAGGGAGTAGAAATACAAGGCTTGAAAGATCTCTGCCAGAATTCTTCTCTGGGGTCCATTAGGAGAGAACTTTTTTGTCTACTCATATGGTATGTAATCCTACATACCACAACTGTAAGCTATGATTTTAGGACATTTTTTTAATGGCAGTCATTAGGCAACACCTTGGTTATAAAGTAAACCAAGCCTATGGGCTGGTTTTACTAAAACCGGAAGTAAACACCAGATTTCAGCAAAAGTGTCAAAAATGTTATCATGTGACTACAGGATGCTGCAAATGGCTGTAAATGTGGGCCAATTGCTGAGCACCTGAAATGCTGTCAAGTGACCACATGAGGGTGGCTGCCAGAACTTCAGAACTGGGTCACAGGTACCCCTGTGAAGGTCTGTTGTAACTTTAAGCAGTTGCTAAGTGACCAGTTGTAAGTCGAGGATTACCTATATTTCTACCCTTCTCATCTGCATACACAGGCACATCCACATACCAGCCTTCTGCATCCTCCAGGACAGGTTTCTTCTAGAGATGCCTGAGAGAGTACCAACATCCCCCAACCGCACTTCAGCCACCAGCTCCACTTCTTCTGTATCTTCATCCCCACTGTCGAGAAACAGACAAAAAATTAGGATATTCATTCCATTTGTCCAGAGAGCCCATGTTTAATCCTTAAAGCTTTAAAACGTAGAAACTCTATATAAACAGGATTCTAGCACAGACAGAATCCTTAGTTTAAGTGCCAAGACTGTGAACAGGAGCATATACATATGCACAAAGTGAGCAAGGGCAGCATTTTATACGTTTTATCAGATTACAGCTCCTGGCTTTGCAAGTTGCAACTTTTCTTCTCTTGTGCAAATTCAACCATTATCTACATCTTTGACAACTCACTGATGTGGTTACTGTAGATATGACTTTAACAATGCATATAGACTAAGATAGCAATCTTTATCATTCTAGCAACCTGGCATCTCCACTGACTTCTACAAATGCATAAGCAAAATTCAAATATTTTGACCTTGGATACTTAAGGACTGTATTCTTTCTCTGATGAGGATTTAGGATCTCTTCAGGATCAGGATTTGCAGCCTGAAACATTTCTCCTAAATAGGACATGGCTAGAGATAACAGCTGGTTGGAATCTGCCATTCCTTCAGATCCAAGAAAGCAAGAAGCAATTGAAGCTACTACAGAGAAGATGCAATGAGCACCTGAAGTTAACAGCTAGCAGAATCAGCATAAGCCATTCTTGGTTTGCAAATTTATGTCAACCTTCCAGCTCTATTTATATTGTTTGCAACAGACATTCTTCCCTGAGCATCTTGTGAAGTTCAACTCTGGAACTGTGTATTGGGACTTGTGATCGCTTCTTTCTCACTCTCCCTTTAAACCAGTGTTTTTCAAAGTTGGCGTCTTTAAGATATGGACTTCAGCTCCCACATCTTAAAGATAGCAACTTTGAAATAAACTGCTTTAGAGCAAGCTGCTCCCACTAAATGAAGGACAAATCTGGTTACAAAATAACTGTAAGAGGGTCATGATCTCAGATTTTTTAAATAGTTTCTCTTGGCTTTTCCTCTAACTGGTGCTAGATCAGCTAACTTATTACTTAAGAGTGATTTATAACTATTGTAATCATAAAAACCAATTGCAAGCAACCCTAAATTACTATCCATGATAACATGGGAAAATCATTCCAGGAAATCAACATCTTCAGCAATCAACAGTTACCTCAAGTACTTCCTCAGAAGTTGACTAGAATGCCCTGTCTCCTGCAAATCCTGATTCTAAAAAGATATTAAATATTTCTCATCATAAGCAAACATAATACCCAGATTTTTAATCTACTCAGTACCAACACCTTAAAGAGAAACAATCCAGATGTCTCAAGCTGTAAGTCCCATAAGCAAATGCCAGCCTAGCCAACAGTCAAAACTTTGAAATTTGCAATCCAAAACATATGGAAGGCATTAAATTGTGATTGACTTTCCTAGGGACTTTTGAATAGTATAATGCATCTGAAAAACAATGTTGATTATGCATCTGAGGGCATATATAAATGCTTCAGTGCATTTCCAACCTTGGTTGAATTTTCTAAGATCACAGTACACAGCAGGTACAGTCCTTTGGTCCATTCAAAATCCTAACTGCCCACACAACATGTACTGAAATACATATCAAGACCTATTTATTTTTTGTTTTATTTAGGCAATACTCAACTCCAAGCTGATTCAGCCTAGAGCCCCAAGGAAAGACCCAGGTCTTTAAGGTCCTCCAGAATACCATCAGGATTGCTATTCCATTTCTTCAATACCTATTTTAAACTATATAAGTCTAAAATGGTCCTTTGATTATACAACACACATTTCTAAATGTACTTGGTGAGCATTGTTATTCTATCACACCTTTCCTCAATCTGATATGATTCTGACACATCAGACAACAACTCCTAGAATCCCCCAGTAGATGGGACTTCCAGCCCACCCATTGGGGGAGATCATATCAACAGCACAAGTCCTCATGTAATTTATTACATTTTTAAACCACTGATCAGCAACAGTCCTTTAAATTATACCACCACCCTCCAGGTAGTTTTATAGGACTTTCTGAAAGCAGATAAATTTCCAAACTGTTAATGAAAACCACCTGATAGTATCAATGGCACCATGCACTTTATCTCCTGCAAGATGGCAGCTTGAGAAAATTTCTACTTACTAAACCGCCTGGGCACCTATGGAGCTCTCTACTTCCTGGGGTATATGATATGGCCACTCTAGATAATCCAATATTCCAGCCAAGGTAGGCATTACACCAGAAGAAGGAGCCTGAAAAACCTGAAAGAATGGAAATTGGCATCATTAACAATACAAATAGACCAGAACCCACAACATGTGATCTTTGGTAAAAAAGAATGATAGTACCATTTTAACCTATGTTCATCACAGAACATTTGCATATACTATGCACTGAAACCTTCCTCCCAAAGAAATGATCCCATCCAGAAAAAGAAGTGCCCTGTTCAAAAGAAATAACCTGGAAAATGAAGGTTGTGTTGGATTGCCTTTACAGATAATCCTTGATTTATAACTGCAGTTGGGACCATTGTTTAGCTTCCACTAAACAATGTTAAGTGAATCGCACCCAATGATATGACATTTTTGCTGCAGTCATTAAGCAAATCACCATGGTCATTAAGTGAATCACATGGTTGTTAAGCAGATCTGGCTTCACTTGTCAGAAGCCCCCTAGGAAGGTCACAAATAGCAATCATGTGACTCCAGGATGTTGCAACAGGGATGCTGTAAGGACTATTGTGTAATTTTGAAAAAATCATTGTTCAAACAAATTGTTAAACAAATGGTTGTAAGTCAAGGACTACTTTTAGTTAACTACAATGATTGGCACTTGTAAAGATCTCCAGTTAGGCATTTAGCTCACCAATATTTTCTACATAATACTAGGAAGAATAATATGAAATCACAACATACCTCACCCATTGGGCCATTTCTATCACAGGCCAGGGCAGAGTTCCCAGTTCCCAGCCAACTTCCAATACTTTCAATTCCAGAATTCCAGCACCATTTACTTTGAGTTGTACATTTGCACTCTGCATCTGAAAATGAAAACAAGTGTATATGTTTATAACCTACAAAATATGACACAATGCATCTGATTTAAAATAATATATAATTCCAAATACTGCCTGTTTTATTTATTTATTTATTTATACACACATTTCTATGCCGCCAATTTCCGAAGACTCTTGGCAGCTTACATAGGTTAGCAATCTATACATTTTATAATAAAAATTTATAAGGACTATCAATGGGAGTCTGGTGTTGCATGATCAGCGGGCTTCAGATGTGCACAAGCATCTTCCTTTTGGTTTTGTGCATTTTTTTTAAGAATATGTATACCAAGATTCTTTAACAAGAAATTAGTTATAACTAATTTTTAAGTGATAAAAATTAAGTCGCCATAAGACCAATGGCCCAATATGAGCCAAATCCATGCACAATCACAAACTTGCTTGAACGGCCTGAGATAAGATGTTATTGAGAAAGTAGTATCTGTTGTAAAGTGGCACATGGGGAATGCTTTGAGCATGTAGGAAAAGAGTTATAAAAATTATAACAGAGCTACTGATGGTAGCCTATTTTTCTCAGCCATTTTTTTTCAAAATCTTTATATACTTGCTTTCACACAAAGAAATTATCCACCTTTACACCAGAGATACATCCGTACCCACGTTATTCATCACTGGCTATGCTTAATGGGGTTGTGGAGAACTAAAGTCCAGCAACATCTAGAAGACCACAGTTCTGCATTCTGGATTTACTATTTTGATTGTTTGTGTATTTAGGAGGTATGATGAAAGCATTCTGAAAAAACTGAGAAATGTGGGTATAAATCAAACCATTTTAAAAAATTATCAGTATCTAGGGCAATGAGGTAATTGAAAAAGATTTTCTAATTTTAAAGATTTATATATTAAAGCAGTTTATTTTGCCACCCACTCTCACAAGCAAATGACTCTGAATGGCATACAAGAAAATATGCTCTTCCCTTTAGGGGCTGGCAACTTACGGAAGAGACAGCTACCACTATGGCCTACCATAGATAAGTTTAATGATATTATAGGTAAATGATGCAGATATCACCCTCGAGTCTTGGTTTCTAGTACCTTTCTCACTAGCTGGATTTTTCAGTTCCCCTGCTAGGCCACTGCCCACAGCCTGCTGCAAAGCTTTCTGTGAAAACAGGAGACACAGATAGTTATCAGCTACTGTGAAACATTAAAAGTGGCAATTGCCAAAAAATCAGCTAAATAACCAACAATTTTTATAGCGATTACTGGTATATCACTGGAAGAACTGTGTGACAGCCAACTGCTAGAAGGGACACAAACCTCATACACAACCACTTCACAAAGTAAGTTATTGTAAAATCATAACATTGATTGGGAATCTCATTTTCCTTCCAAAAGTCCTCTTTATACAATTATAAAACAAAATCAGCTGTTATATTGAAAAAATTATCAGAACTGTAATTTACTTATGTATTAAAAGGAATGGAACATCATTAAAAAAGATGCTACCAGCAGTTATCAAAAATAATCTAATGAAGTTAAATTCTTCTATTAAAGCCAGACTTGCAAATTAACATTCACTTTGTTACTATGGGTGATAGGAACTTTGCCTAATGTTGGAGTGGCAAAACAGACGCTTCATTTAGTGAGAAAGGATGGAAAGGGAAGAAGTGAAGGCAATATGACATTTTAATTTCTGTAGATGGGGAATTCTCAAAGATGGGAGGTGGGGAGAAACAGTTCCCACCTGTGGAAAGTCTCCATGACCCCTAGTTCCAAAGAGGCATTGTTAAACAACTACAGCATTCCTGTTAGAAGAAGCTGAGTATTAGTGAAGTAGTTCTACATGCATGTATCTTAAGGGTATTAATAAATACTTTCTGGCCCGCAAGTTAATGGAAGCTCCCCAGAGAGGAAATAGTTCAGTCATTGACTTCCCCCCAAGAAAGGTCGAGAAAGAAAGGGAAGGAGTGGTGCTGAGCTGCTGAATTTGGCCAATATTGTAGGATCAGTAAAATCCAGACCTGCTGTTGAACAGTGCCAAGTCCTCCTCTGGAAGTGGCTAATCCAAATGCCATCAGAAATAAAATTCATAATACATTAATAGCACAAAACTATCTGTGGACAGTTGGAAATATGGCCTGTTGAATTCAAGTGAAGTTAAGATACATGGTATGACATTACAGTTTGTGTAGCTGGATTACCCAGCTTTTAAGAGCACATGCTCTTTTCATGCACATGGCAATTCAAGTCACTCTTGAGTCTCCAGTCTTTTAATTGTTTGTGAGTTTGATTGTTCCCTTTCCCCATAACATTTCAATTCTGGAAGGGAAGGGAGGACAACATTTTATTTCTAAAAAGAAAGAATCCCTTCCTTTGCCACCAGTGTGATAGGGGAAAAAACAAGAACAACTTTGATGCTTAAAAATGAATTTTCAGCTTTCAGTTGCAACTCCAACTGTTCCACCTCAACATTTGTCTGAGCATCTTACTGGAGCTAAACACAACCATAAACCAGAGGTTCCATTTCTTTTTTCTTTAAACATATTTGTTCCCATGGTGCTCAGTAGGAAAACAACAACATACACACACCATTAGTGTGTATCAAATCAATGGATTTGATCACAGTTTTAGTTGCAAACTTTCAAGTTTATTAAAACTTTTCACCACATTATTGTTGGTAATGGAAAAATAAACAAGAAAGGAAAATGTTTCTGGTTAATAGAGGTATTTCTATTTCAGTTATGTTTTTATGTGCCAGGTTTCCAAGCTGGGTTCATTACCCATTTGCTAGTCTTAATCTAAATTGAAATAAGGTATGTTGTTCTTGTAACACTCGTGGTCCCTGGAAATCATCCCCAAAATTAACAGTGAAGACCTCCCCGTAACTCAGATGCTCTCTATCAGAGTTAGAAGGTCTGTCATCCTGATCATTTATACCAAGAAGAATGAAGACAAGCTGCTGCTTCTTATTCCCTCCCCAGTTCCTTCCATAACAGTCATTGCTTATGTGCCATCAAATTGGTGTCATCTCTTAGTGACCACATAGATTTTTTTCCCATAATTATCTGTCCAGAATCTGGTCCTTCAGGTCTTTCAACTTATACTACTGTAACTGAATCCATCCACCTTAGTGTTGGTCATCTTCTTCTTTTTCCTTCCATTTTCCCAGAATCAGAGCCTTTTCCAGAAAGCTAGTTCTTTGCAAATGTGTCCGAAATAGAATAATTAGAATCTGGTTATTTGTGCCTTGAATGAGAACTCTAGATTGAGTAATAGCAGTGCCAATTCTCATTTCACGAAGGTGCTAAGTGAAGTTTATTTTGTAGCTCTTTCCCAACTTGGCATCAGAGAAACAAGATTTTTCCCCTGACGGGTGCTGATTTTTCTTTCAGCCAAAGTAATCTCAGAAGAGCATTTGGCTATGTAGCACATTGCTCCTGGCTTCCTGTTTATCTTAATTTTTCTTTGCCAAGAGTGCCAAATATTGTTTTTATCCAGATGTCTTGCTACACTTTGCCCTCCTTGCCACACTTTGCAAAGATATGTTTTTTTCCTGAAAGAAGATTCTACTTCTCAGGCTCACTCTGGATATTTTAAACTGCTGTCTCAACCTTGAGGTAAGCTTCCCCCAGTTTGATACTTCTGGATATATTGAGCTCAACCTCTTCAAGCAGTCAGCATCAGAAGGTGTTACTGCATTTTTAAATGTTCCCATTGGTTTTGAGATTATTAAGAAAACACAATGGCATCCCACAGCTCAGAGCCAAAATACAAAGGCACCATTCCAGATGTTTTTGAGCAGAAGGGTTTGAATCCTGCTGAAGTGCTAATGATTCAGAGGTACTTTCTCTCATTTTTACCCCCCTTTGCTAAATACAAGGAAAGGAGAAATAAAAGAATAATTGGTCAGGTAAAAGAGCTAATAAAGTGCTTGGGACTTGTTAGACCTGAATGACAACAAGAGTACTTCAGAGTTTCCAGGCAGTTAAGAACTTGAGATATAGGTCACCATTAGTCACATTTTAACGAAGATAATAGCAGCTGAAAAAGCATGCCTGTTCCAAAGCCACAAATAGGTTAGGGCACAGATGAGATTGTACTTGTGTGTCCTCTTGACACCAGCATATTTGTAAGTACAAAGGATCAGTTCACAATACGGCTGTGGAACATTGCCCAAAATCATCAGCCAAGTCTTCCCAGGACATTTTATCATGAATGGAACAGGGCATATAAAATAAAGTCTAACTAGAGATGTATATCCCTTAAAAAGTGGAACAGTTGGTATGTTTATTCTATCTTCAGCATTGGAAGGGTAATTGTGTGCTTAGAAAAAGCCTTCAAAATTATTGCAAGCTTAAAATCTGAAGCCAACCCAGATTTTGGGACTGATGAGTCCTTTATTCCATTGGATTGAGCTGATGGAACTTAAAACAATATATTTTATAATGATAGAAGCAGGCAGGAGCTGCATGACATAAAATATAGTACTAAGAATATGTAGAATGTATTATCAACAAACTGGTCTTCTTCTTATGTCCTCCAGGTGTGTTGCATTGTAATTCCCAGTTGTAGCCTGGCATTTCTGCAGTCTACCAAGTTTGGAAGGCAAATATAAACAGTGTGACAAGAATAATTTGAAAGCGGTTAAGATTTTACTCCTTTATGAACAAATCTCCGGTTCCTGCATAAACTTGGCTGTAGAAACTGTTGTATATGCAGAGAACCTCAGCACTCATAGACACAAAAGTGCTTTGCTTTTACACAGCCATTTTGTTTTCTTCTATCTGAGGCAGCCCCCACAGCCCTAAGGGGGAAAAGTGCAATTTGCATGCCAACTTCAACCCATGGAATTTATGGAGCTTTGCGATGGCCTGAGGAAGAATGAGATCAGCTGGTGCTCAAGTTGCCTGGATATCAGGCAGAGCTAGGCTAATGGACTTCATGTACTTTCTCTGCTGGGGCTGAAGGAGCAAATAGGATTCTTCACTTGTAGATCCCATTTTTGTCTGCAGTGGGAAGGCAACAGCTCCAGCTCATCAACAAGCCCCTTCTCAACTGCTGAATTGTACAGTGAGAACTCTAGCATTCATCATAACATTTGTTTGGTGTTTAGCAGTGGGAAACTCTGGAGATAGGATGAAACTTTGCCTGGTTAAGCCTTCTTCTTCTGCCATCCTAGGTCTTGCTGTGATTTGTGGCTTGCTTATGGCTAGGGCAATACACTATTGTTCCTTATTATCCACCATCTACATGGGCTCTTTGCTTTGCCATTCATTTCAGGCTACGATACTGAATCAGTATGCATCAGTATGCATCATCCATGCAGCACAGTGCAGGATGAAAACTTAAATCAGCCTTTTCCTAAATAGAAGCTCTGAGCAATAGAAAGCTAAGAAAGGCTGCTCCGGAAGCCCAGCTGAAGTTGGAGAAGATCTTCTATAGTTAGTAGATACATTAGATAGGAAGTAATGAAGATTTCTTATCTCTGAAGAGCATCTACAAGTACACACGCCATGCTTGTTCTTAAAGCAGGTTAAGTTAAAGCCAAGGCAAAAAACAGTTAACTCTCTGCCTCCCTCCTTTCATTTAAATAAGGGATTAAGAAGTCTTACTTCCTGGGCTCATGAAGTGAGCAGGTGCAATGGCACCAGTCAAAGCTTCTCCTTCTCACCTTGTTGTATGTGATTGCAGCAGAGAGAAAAAAAGAGATGAAAGGAGATGGGGGGACAGAAGACCCTCCCCTTTTAAGGCTCATTGCAATATAACAGGGAAGAGGAGGAGGGGTGGGAGCTGTATCAGTGCAGTGCTGACCTCAGAAGCAATTATTCACAAAGCTTCTTTTCTCTAACAGCCGAGAAGGGCCCTGGACTTCAGGAAAGAGCCGAGTTCCTAAATTACAAAACGCTCCATTTTAGGTATTGCACTTCTGTCTAGGTTCTGAAGCTGCCTGGAGAACTTTTGTGCAAAGGATCTGCCAGAGCTAGAGAATCGCAACAAAGTTTAAAAAACAGGCATCTGGACTGGATTTTTCTCAAGTTGAA
>JANHZU010004595.1:178570-198356 GCA_032468055.1 Acrochordus granulatus
ACCTCTGGCAGAGCTCTCATCTTCTTCAGAGCACACAAGCCCCCCCAGCCACAGCAAGGTGGTGCCTCACTGGGGGGTTGGTGTAATCGTCAAACTATAAAATTAGAACTGGGCTTCAGATTCTTGTTTCTGAAAGATCTTGTTTCAATCAAAACTAATTCTCAGTTGTGGATTTCTTGGTGCTCTCTGAGCTTGGTTGTTTTCTTGAAGTGCACTGATATTATTGGGTCATAAAATACCTGCAAGCAAACAACAAAGCTCAGAGAACACCAAGAGCACCTTAGTTCAATCTTCAGCTACAAATAATGCTCTTCTATTGCCAATTCTCAGTTTCATACAAACCTCAGTGTCATACAAACCTCAGACAAATCACTTTGCACTAGTTTGAAAAATAAACTCAAACCATACTTTTCCATTCAGAAGCCAAAGTTTCAATGGAAGATGCAAAGCATCTTCCAAAAAGCCATCTTCCATTTTCCCAAGGTCCAGCAGTTTTTTGCTTTCAGCTTGAACCATAAGATCCTCCACTTAAAAATAGGGCAATTATTTTCTCCTGCTGTCTAGATTGACCATGTTGAGATATCAGTGATTAGACTGAGAGATATTCCGTGGTCATTTTTATGATATTACTTCTTTTAACTTTAACTTTTCTGAAAAAATGTTCCCAATGAGAGATAAAGAATAACTGCTTGTGTCATCCCATCTTGCTAAGGTGACCTATAGCACACCAAACATAACTGAACACCAACAACAACATTCCTCTCCTTCATCTGTGCTGATTGGGAGCTCTGGGAGTTGCATTTAATTCTAACAGGAAGCTACATGTTCTACAATTAACCTCAAGATCATCCTTCAAGATGCTGTAATGTACATTCCAAGTAAATATGCATGCAAGACTGCTAAGCATGATAAAATAGATGACTGGAAGTTTCCATCATCAGCACACTTAATATTCATCTCTTCATTCTTTGCTTATTCATGTCTGGATCATGTCTGATCCTGTGCATGTAAATCAGAGAGTCTAGTAAATGCAGCTAAGGAATGTAGCCATACCTCCTCATTTAGCTCCTCTTCGAAGAGAAGAAATGCTACTTAATTATTTGGACAGGAGCAAAGACTATGAGTCAAATGGAAAGATCACAAAAATGGATTGGGTCACACAATACATGTGGGATTTTCTGGGTTTTGAGGTAGTGGGTAAGTAGATTCCTAGTATTTTAAATGAAGCTTAAGTTTATCTTACAGTTTAGCTTGGGTAAACTAGAGTTTAGTGCTTATCTGAAGGAATTCTGGTGATATCAGGTTCTTCAACCAGGTTCCTCAATTAAGAAATGTTCTTAAACAGCCTTCCCAACCAGATACCCTCCAGCTGTAGTGGATCTTGCTTGCCATCAAATATAACAAAGTGCTGAAGAAGATGAATGGAGAAAAAAAGTATTGTAGTCTAAAATTAATCAGTTAAAGCTAGATTGTAAAACTCGTGCAAATTAGCAATGATTTATGTTAATTGTCTCTAACTTTGTTCTTTATATTTCTGTAAATGTAATGAATAACATAATTGGGTTACATATTCACATTGATATTAAATGCCTCAGTATTAACAAAGCGTAAACAGAGTTCTGTATAGACAGTAAGTGGCCTCTTTGGGCAACTTGCTAATTAATTATTGTGTGGGTCTTTGTACCATTGCAGAAAAAGGTGAGATAAATCAATAGCTAAGTGCCCTAACACCGTGCAGGTCAAGGTGCTCCTTCACAACCCAAGGTGTGGACTGGTGACTCAACTTCCTCCGCACAACTCATGAAAGGAATGTAGGGGTGAACTCATACTCCGCTCCGCCCAAGCCGAGTTAAGCTCTGGGTCCTAGACCCCGCCGGTAATCCAACCCTTCACCCGGAGAGCCTTTGTCTTTGCAGGGCGAGTCCGAGCCTCCGCTCTTCTGAGACTCCCGGTTGCAAGCCGTTTCAGGTTTTGTCTTGATGTCTTTCGCCTCACGGCCTTGGACTTTGCATTCACTTAAAAAGGGAGAAGCTTTATCCACCTCCCGTCTTCTCCCGAGAACTCTTCCTCATTCCAGAAGGCTCACTTATTTCTCCCCATCTCAGAATCCCTTTTCTGCGGCTACGTGTGGCCCCCAAAACTGTACAGTAACGAACTTGGACGTTCCACCAGCTTATATGAACATTCCTCTAAAAAGTCAGAAGTTGTGCTCAATCCAACTTGGCTAGCTGTTTTTTTGCCTTAGCGTGTTTGTGCGAACCCAGTCACCGTGGCTAATTTATACATGGTCGGGACCCAACAATTTGGATGGATTTGATTAAAACAAGGGTCCCATTCGAATGTGTCGTGTAAAAGCTCTGTACAGGCGCTACGTAAGCGCTTCTGCGTCTCTTTAAGACGGGAAGCTCCCTAGTTCAAGGACTCTTACGTAGACCGCGTGTTTTGCGAGGAATCTGAATGCCACTTCTGGTGAAAGTGCTGTACTATACAACTACGTCCATTCTGATTTCATCACCGCAGGTGTAAACCTCTCCAATCTAGCCTCTTCCTCGCTTTCCACCTCGGGGTGCATCTAAGCGATTGCAGCTTCGCGCTCATCAGAACGAGGTAGCATCTTAGGTAGCGTCCCGGGTGCCCGCTGACTGCAGCGCCTCCCTAGCTCCCAACTGGTTCACCTCGGGGCGGGGAAGGAACACGGACCCGGCCGAGCTTGTTCCGGACGTGGGACCTCCCCGTAGCGGCTCCCGCTGGCCAAATAGGGAAGCGGAGCTGCCAGCAATCGCCGAATTTCTTTCCTCAGAGGGCCCACCCTGGATCTCTCAGCCATATTTTGGGGGGAGGTCGGAGGATGCCTGCTACGACGGAACGTCGGGACTTGTGAATGCTTTGTGATTCCTTACCTATAAGGAAGCGAATAACTTTTGCCAAGCAGGATGAATCCCAGCGAAGCTGTGGCACCGCTGGAAAAATACAAGCTGGTGGTGGTCGGGGGAGGCGGCGTGGGCAAGAGTGCTCTTACTATTCAGTTCATCCAGGTAACTCGGAAATGGCGCAAAGGGCAGGGTGGAGTAGGGTATGGTAGGGTGGATGACTTGGGGCTAAGCAAAGTTTGTTGGTATGTTGGGTGGAAAAATAAAAGTTATCCCAGGACTTTGTTCATTACTGTAAATGTGTACATAAATTCTGGAAACTCTCCAATTTAAATGTGCAGATTTATAATGTCATTTGAGCAACTTTGGCTGCCAACATATGCCTACTTTGAAATAAATGGCCCAGAAAAACATGACACAAGTGTAAACACTTTTTAAGCTAACTGCCTTCAGTCTGGTGCTCTTCAGATGCCTGGAGCTACAGTTGCCATTATTTTGAGGCATTGCAGGAGTGATACAGTTTCTCATCCAGATTCAGAATGTTGGTCATCTCTGTTTTGCTCATGCTTCTTATCCTCAAAAAACAGTTGCATTTGGAGAAAGGAAGGAAGGAAGGAAGGAAGGAAGGAAGGAAGGAAGGAAAAATTACAGCAGTGAAAAGCAAGGGACAAAAAAGGAGTTTTCTTGGATCAGCTAGGTGGTGCTTGTATAACAACATTCAGCATCGAAGAGAAGCAGATTAGGTGTATTTGGAGCTACATAAGACGAATGAAGGCAGTATTTTCCTTCCACTAAAGTTTTCTGACATTTTAGGTATCCTATTTATGATTTAAGAGCTAATAAGCAAGCACTTGGATGAACATGAATAGTAAGTTGGAGTCAAATCTGGTTAGATTTTGGTTGAGAACCAGTAGGAAACAACAGAACTATAAGCTGTATTGAGAAATGGAATAGCCTAGAAGGTGGTAATGGCAAACTGTTTCCAAGAAAAGAGAAGTACCCTTTTAACTCAAAGAGGATGTTATTAACTTTTGCCAGGTGGTAGCTATTGATAGCCCTCATAGCCCAATCATTTTTATTATATTTGTATCCTACCTTTATATTTGGTCAACTCAAAGTGGCAAACATATCTAATACTGCTTGCTGCATCTTATTTTTTCCACAACCATGTGAGGTGCATTGGGCTGAGAGAAAGCGACTGTCCCAAAATTACCCAGCCAGCTTTTATATCTAAGGGAGGTCTAGAACTCACAAACTCTGATTTCTAGGGCAGCATTTTAATAATTACACCAAACAAATGCAGTATTTTTCAAACATGGCAACTTTAAGATTAATGGATTTTATGCTGGTTGGGGAATTCTGGAAGCTGAAGTCCATTCATCTTAAAGCTGCCATGTTTGAAAAAACACTGGTGTAGCAGCATGCATAGAGTTGATGGCAGATGTTTGAGTAAAAGCTTGTGCCAGAGATTTTAATTTTTCATGAACAAACTTGGAAAATGAGTTTCCAGTTATTTATGTCATTCTTAAAACTTTTTCCTGTCACCTTCCTTCATTTTTTTTTAGTCTTACTTTGTTTCTGACTATGATCCCACAATTGAGGACTCCTACACAAAAATCTGCAATATTGATGGTACTTCAGCTCGGCTGGACAGTAAGTATCAGTGAGCTCCCATTTCACGGAGATATTATGGGTGCTGTGTGCAAATGAATGGCTGTGTGAGAGGTGAAGTAGAAATTTGGATCAGAGGTACATTTATATACTATGGTATTTCTGTTACAATATGGATTCTTTCATGACTATAGTTCCCAATTTTTAATCTTGCCATGAAGGAAAATAAGGCAGGAATAAGGAAAGGAAAGCTGGCAGAATGAGCTCCAGCAGAATAAACCAGAAAGATTTATCATATACATCAGTCTTTTCCAATCTTGCCTTCTAGATTTGTTGGACTATAATTTTCACTATTCCCAGCCAGTAGTACTTTACAGCCAGTTAGCCTTGTTGGTCTGTTGTTTGTCCAACACATTCGAATGGTACCAGTTGGAAAAAAACTGAGATAAACAAACGGGAATCTGGAATTAGTTGCTGTGAAACTGAATCTGTTATTAAAATCAGGTCTGTTTGCAAAATTATTACTGCTATAAACTTACAACAAAGTACAGTATTCTTGAATTTGCCATTCAGCTGGAAGTAAGCATAATCTATGTAGACACATTGATGGAGGGACTTACTGGGGACCATAAAATGAATGTGAAAATAGGTTATCAAGAGACATGGAAAGTCTATATCTGAGATAGTGCTGATGGTTGCGATCTGGAGGTCACAATGGATGTGGTCAGCTCATAATTTCTTTTTTAAAAAACTTCCTGTTTAAAACCTACAACAAAAACTGCATTTTGAGAATGGGAGGAATACAGTACCTTTTAGTTTCTGGAACCTCAGATGAATCTGTTGCTGAAACCTGATCTGAGCATTTCCCAGCTCAACAGAATTTTCTTTTTACAGGTGACAGGCACCTGTCTGTCAGAATTGCTTTTTTAATATATTGTGATCTACTATGTGTATCAATATTAAGGAAATTTAATTGCAGCTCTTAGCCCCTAAGTGCTCTCTGCCACCTTGCCAAATTTTGTCACCCTGAGGAGTGGGAGGCCCATGGAATGCCACAAAAGGAAGTGGTTCTATCACAGAGATTTTTTCTGAAGGATCCCATCCCATCTGAAACTAACCGTGTTGTTGTGACTAAGTTGGGAACAGGCAATGCAGTGTTCTGTGCACTTGTTAATTATGACTCTCTTGGCAGAGTTGTTTGAGTCTAGTGGAGTTTTAGTTCAGAACAGCTGGAGGCATCTGGTTGCTTACCACTGCACTAAACTCTCTCCTGACCTTTCCTACATGCATCATGTTCAGATTAATTGGGATCTAATCTATTTTCTTTCCCTCCCGATTTGTCCTGTCAGTTCTGGATACAGCTGGTCAGGAAGAATTTGGAGCTATGCGGGAACAATACATGCGTACAGGAGAAGGTTTCCTCCTTGTTTATGCTGTCAATGACAGGGGCAGGTGAGACCAAAGCTGAAACTTCCCATGGAATAGGAATCTTTCTTCATTAGGGCTAAGGTGTGGGTGCTGTTGATGGGTGGACTTTAATGAAAGATATTTGGGGTCACATTTCTCATTTCCTCCATTTCTTCTTTACTCAGTGTTTCTTTCAAAAATGCAAAGAGACTGTTTATTTGTGGCTTATAGGCTCCAAATTGCTCAGTCTAATGGGTCAAGGTAAGGCAGGCTGAGATAAAGACTTCAGAAGTGTTTCATGGCTATTTGTGCCTGTATTAGATGCTTAAAAGATGGTAATGCTGGACTTATTTGGGGAAATAATATATTTGACTGGTGGTTGAAATTGTAATTAATAATATTTTTATTTCTTGAAGTTGCTATTAAAGCTATTAAACTATTATTAAAATATAGTGCTAGACCCAATTAAACTGGCTGTTTAATCTTTATTGATTAATAAAGATTAATCAATAAAGATTAAACATCTAAGCCATAATATGATCTCTTTGGCTTAGGATATTGTGTGAGTTCAATATATTCATGGCACAGTTAATATTATTATATTCAACACAGTTAAAATAAAGGTTTAGAAAGATGTGGCTAAATCGCTACACACATGATATGATAGGACTTTAAAAGCAGCTCAAATGGGATGCTCAGACAGTCCTTTTAGGAAGAAAGCACATTGTATTTATTATAATTTTCCCCAGATAGCCTCTTGAAATGTAAGAAATGTACCAAAACTACAATAAAAATTATTGTAGTTTTTGTATTGACATTGTGGTTTTTCTCTTCTTTTGGAGTCAATGGGAGGGAATGCTTCATTTGTAATAATAGCATATATGGAAAAAGTTCATTGAAGGAAAATTCTTCTTTATTTTATTGCCATTTCTTTATTGTAGTTTTAATGAAATCCACAAATTCCACACTCAGATACTTCGTGTGAAAGACCGTGATGACTTCCCCATGGTCCTTGTTGGCAATAAAACTGACCTTGACCTTTATCGACAGGTAAGTCTTAAAAGATTCTCTGAGAACTGTGATTTTAATCTCCACATAGTGGAATTCTGTGGTGATTTATGTAGCTTAATGTTTTCAATCTATCTAGCAAGTCCATCAATTTATAGGCAATACAGTATAAGCAACAAATTGATCCCAGTTGGCCATTGATTCTCAGATTCATAAGGCATTCATAAGTCTTCATTCTTAAGAATACAGAATCCTGCACTTCAGGGAAGTGAAGTAGATTAGATATTTACAGATTTCAGTATCCAGTTGGCCTTGGACTTAGAGTAGCTTTACCTACACATTCTAATCCACACTCCCTACAAAGAAGTTCCTGAGAGGTGAATTAAATTTATTTAAGGCCATGGGACCTGGCATCAATTTCCACAATGTTATGACTGTCCTAGCCCATCTTGGAGAACAGCAAATACACATGATACAAATACACTATCTGATCCTCCTTGATTAAGCAGGGATTGCTGTTAGGACCTTCATGCAGATCTTTGTGAACTCAGGCTTCCTAATCCATGAAAATAAGAGCATTGTTCTTGCCATCATCAAAGCACATTGGCACCATTCTCGCACTGAAAGAGACCTTATTTTCCTGCTGAAGGAGAGACAGGAGACCATCCAGGCACCAGTTGCATCACTTGTTCAGACTGATCAGACACTTAGGCCTCATGATTCTCACCACTTTCCAAGCCAGAATGATTGCCCAAATTACATTAATACCATGAACATGATTTCACTTCTGAATCCTCCAGTAGATGTGTCTCTTCCTTTTCTCTCTATCAGTCTTCAAAACCACAGCACTCTTTAGCAAATTTGAGGAACTCCCTCAAGTGGTGGAAACTGAATACAAAGGCAAGGAAGGATATATGACCTTCTCACCAGATTTAATTCATCACATACACCAAGGAATGAAGCCATACTGATAAAGCTAAATTGCCTAGAGGGAAGTAATTCAAGGCCACACATATTTCTTGTAACTACAAGCAACGTGACTAGCTTTGATTCCAGACTCTTCTAAAAGCACCTCTTCCTAATATAGTTATATCAGGAGAGAGGGAAGAACTGGATTAAAACAAGTGATGAAGAAGGCAAACCAAGTCCTATATGAGACCAAGGAAAGGAAAATGTACCATCTCTATGGCATCGAGATCCTGGTGAATATAGTTTCAAACATTCAAGCTCCTTGGTCTTCAGAGAGCAGTGAAAGACCATCTCATAATTCATGTCATGATTTTCAGCCCAAAAGAAGCAGAGATATCAAATGTTGTCAGTGCCTCCTGTCTCAAAGACATACTATTTTATACAGTGTTCACCAGTCTCCAGGATTCTGAAGCCTGCAAAAAACTGGAGTTTATATTGGCAGTACGTCCATGGCCTAAGAGGACCTGATAGTTTGGACTTCATCAGTCTGGACATTTTGACTATGGAGCCTCTTGCCATCACCAAATCCTCCATCTCTCAAGTTCTGTCCATCCTACCAGAAGGTCTTGACAAAGAACTCCAAAGATGTGCCTGACTTCTCTGTGTGATCACTGAGTACCAGGCTTTACGCAGACCAATAATTGAACATTTACAGGCAAAGATTCAAAGGCACAGTTCTTTTAGCTAGTTTTATTTCGTTATAAAAAGGTCACTTTTGGAGCAAATTAGAGAGACCAAGTTCTGAATCCTTATCAGTTGGGGAACTAACCATTTCAAGACTCAGATTATCAGCAATGACCATGCAGGGTAAAGGATTCAGGGACTCAGTCTCATGCATCTGAGCTACCTAGGTTGGAAAAGTTTAGAATACAGTAAAATTATCCATTCTTCTCTGGCTCTTTGTGATGGCTTCTGTTTTATATCTATTTATCAAGAGCAGATGGCAGCTCAATTGCCTCAATTGAGCTCCAAAATTACAAAAGAATGAGAAAAATCACCTTGATTTAGGGAAAGAAGCATTTGAAGGAAAAATAAGGTGACAAGAAGGCATCGTGGAGCCTTCTCTCTCTTCCACACTTTTTTTCTTTTGTTTCTCATCTTTATATTTATTTATTTTATGTTAGCTCAACAAATAAGGGAGTGCGGTGGCTGAGCAGTTAAGATGCTGGGCTTGTCAGCTAGGTCAGCAGCCTGAGTTTGAGACCCAAACGCCACCACATAATAGGGTGAGCTCCTGTTATTCGCCCCAGCTCAACAGCCTAGCAGTTCAAAAGCATGTAAAAATGCAAGTATATAAATAGGTACCACCTAAGTTGGTCGGAAGGTAACAGTGTTCTGTGTGTCTTGCCATATAGTTATGCTGGCCACATAAGCATGAAGCATTTTCAGACAAACTCTAGCTTCCTCAGCTGTGAATCAGAGATGAGCACCACCCCTAGGGTCAATTACAACTGGCAGGGGAAAACTTTACCTTTTTTTTAGTTCAACAAATAAGAGTCTAGAACTATGCATTTGATGATGGTAATATCTAGTCTGGTTGTGGAACAATTCTGAGGTTGTATGACAAAAATTCATACTAAGTAAATATTTCTCATTTTTCTTCCTCATGCTGCTTTATCTCATGTATTTCTGCACTGAGAACTTTTCTTACTTACTATATTGACAGGTACCTGAAGGAGAGGCCCTTCACTTTGCTCGGGAGAACCGAATTCCCTACATAGAAGCCTCTGCAAAGATCCGATTCAATGTAGATGAGTCTTTCCATGAGTTGGTCCAAGCCATAAGGTAAGTGGGAGATAGTTGTGGATGAACCAAATACTGTGAAAGAATTGAAACACTCCTAAACTGAAGAAAACTCTTTTTCCGTAATAACATTCTCAGTATGAAAGGCTGCTTTTGATTGGAAACATGCTGGTTACTTTCTTTTTTTAGAAGTTTATATTCTAAACTTCTAAAAACTTCTTTTGTTAACATTGTTATCAAAGTAGTTTATAGCACATAAAAATAAAACATAAGTCTAAAAACAATAGAATTAAAATCAAGCCAAAATTAAATAGATACTGCTAAAACAAAATCAGTTTATGAGTTAAAAGCTGGGTGAAATAGATGAATCTTCAGTCTTCTAAATCCTGGAAGAGGTGAGTGAAGCACACCTCTCTGGGCCTATGGAGAAAAAGACTCCTTTATTTCCCTTTGTCTCTTCAATAATTCTTTCCATATTCCTCTGTCTCCATTTAGCAGAGAGAGATTGATAGGAGCAGAAACTTGGTTTGCTTGCTTGATGCTTGCTTGCTTATAAGGGCTTTTGAAATGTCAGGTTGAAAACTACATGAAATTAATTTCAAGGCCATTAAGTAGCCTAAGGGATGTAGATTATGTCAGTATTAGCTAGTCTGTATATTTTTATTATGTCAATATTAGCTGTTCCATATAATAGGGCGGTAGTGGAGATTGTGATGATGATCCATCAACAAATTTTCAAACTGAAAATTTGTATTTCAGATTGTGGCTACATTTCAGCTGCAGTTAAGTAGCCATGTCCAATATCCCACTAGGGGTCTAGGAAGTTGATTTGGCTACTCAGTAAAGATTCCAAAGCAAGGAGGAAAGATGGAGCTTGAAGGCCAAAGCACTAAGCTGAAGGGTTGCACTGACTTTGATGGACCACTCATTTTGCAGACCTCATCACAGAGATTTCTGCTATGAAATATAAAGCATTTAGGTCCTGGTTTCTACAGGTAGTTCTCAACTTATGAAAGGTCACTCAGCAACTGTTTGAAGTTACAACACCTCCCCCAAAAGTTACTTATAACCTGTATTTAAAGTTCCAATGCCAGCCATTCAGCAGTCATGTGATTGCATTTTGGGTGCTTGGCAGTTAACCCACATTTATGGCTGTTTGCAGCATCCTGCAATCACATCAGTTGATGACATTTTTTTGCTAGAAACCAGAAATTTACTTTTGGTTTTCATCAAAAAGCATCTGTTGTGGACAATGGATTCACTTAACAACTACAGCATTTGCTTAATGATTGTGGGTTTGCTTAACTCCCACACTAATTTTCTTAACTGGTACAAAAAGAATGTAAAATCAGATCAGTCACATGATGACCTGCTTAATAATCAGCATGACTGATAACTGTAATTCCAGGTTCAATTATGGTCATAAGTTGAGGACAATCTGTATTTAGAGTTACATCATTCAGTGTGTGTTGTTGAGGAGTCTTGCCTACCACTCACAAGCTGAAGATGTGAACTTTTTCATTGGTCTGTAATGAAGGGCCCTTGGGTGGGGTGAGAGTGATCTTGGTTGCACTCCAACTAGCATTTTTCTGGAACCTCAAATGCTGTTGCCCAAAGGAATGGTCATCATCTGCTGAAGGTTCAAAACATTAATACACTGTTCTCCTGGGAAGTAGCAGTTGACCCCCTTCAGGGATATAAGTAATGTTTTTGTAAGTGGTGCTTATCTTATATAATAATTTTTCCAGAAAGTAATATGACACATTATGTACTTTTTAATATCTTGTTGCCTTTTTTCACTCCAACTTTCTTTTTTTGGCAGGAGGTTTCATGAGTCGGAATCTCCCCCTGTCCCAGCCATTCATGTGAAAAAGAAGAAACGCAAAAGCTGTCCTTGTTCCATCCTATAAATTGCCATCCCACATCAAGCCACAGCCTAAAAGAGGAAGAACTACTCAGATCCCCTACAATAAAGAGGATAGAGCAGGATTGTAAATTTCATTGGCAATTCAGTTAAGGAATAGGAATCAACAGCAAAGGATTATATATTTCACTGCAGCTAAAGGCAAGCTTTCGCACATACATAAATATATTTACATGTTCAACGACATATGGTATAAATGCATTTTAAAAGGTACTGTAATTTTTCTATTCCTTTTTAGAAACATCATGGTCACAGGCTTCAGCCACACATAAGCCACACCACAAGGGAAGCAGCTGCAGCTACAATTATACTTTCCTCCAAGTGGCTGCTATTGACTTTTTTTCCCCCAGAGTAGGGCTAAAAAGCAGCATACTTTACAGCAGCTTGGCAGCTTTAAGATATGTAGACCAACTGCAGGCCTGGGAATACTTGCTGAGTAATTCTGGGAATTGAAATTTACACATCCTGAGAGTTGAAGTCCACACATCTTAAAGTTGTCAAGTTTGAAAAATACTGCTTTACAATAAGACAGTTTGCAAAATTGGTTGGGGAAGGAGTGACTAGAAACTCTTTTGATATTTTAACAGAAGGCTGTAATGGCTCTCACAATACAGTTGCCATATTGTAAGAATCATCTATTCAAAAAATATGACTATGATAGATGTGGCCAATTACACAATACAGTTTCTCCTCATTTAACAATTGCAATTTGTTCCAGTGAAATGATGACTAAGCAAAATAGTCACTGAATGATCCACGTGACACAGAGAAATGCTGTGAAGATCACTGATTGCTGCCAACTCATTCAGTTAGTTTTGTCATACAGCATTGTCAGTGTTTCTCTCCAGTGTTGTCAGATGCAGAAATTTGATCATAAGTGCACTATTAAGTCAGAAGATGTTTTTACTACTATTTACTGTCACCATATTTGCAAGCAGTCATTGTTTCGAACTGGCTGTATTCATAAGGCAAAAGAGTGGTGATGCCTCCTGGAGAACCATTTAGTGGCTCCTCAACATTTTACCATCCCAGCTTATGTTTTAAGATGGTGACTGTTCAAAATCATGAATGCATAATTATCAGAATCAAGTTTTAGTGCCAGACATTTTTGTAAATTGCTGTCTAGGAATGGAGTTATTATACACTTTGAAGACATGGCCAGCTTTTGTTAAATTCATCCTTTGTTTCCCTAATGTGCTTATAAGAGGAAGCAAAGTGATAACAAGGATCTTTTTTTAAATTATCAACTCTTTGTGCTAGTAAATTTTCCTATATTATTACTGAAGTATTAGTATTGTAGTTGCATGCATGATTGAATGATTTTTATCAGCAGATCCTTATACCCATTTTTCAAAGCTTGCCTATCATTCAACTGTTCTTCTACCTTCTTTCAGCTCCATCACATAAGTTCTATCATCCATCACTTTCCCCAGACTTCAGATATCTTAAGATTGCAATTCTCAAGATTATAATAGGGTGGGATAGTGGTTAACATGTTCAGTCTGGATCTCTGAGATCATTCTAGAAGCTTGCTGAGCCAGTTGCTGCCTCCCAGTCAAACATACCCTACTGGGTTGATATAGGAAAAATGAGAGGGAAAGTGTTAACCCTTGGATTATATACAAGATACAGATATCAGCAGGCATAGTCATATGTAAATTGGGGAAGGTTTTCCTGTTAGAACTACCTACTGATGCACCTGTATTTAACCACCTGCAGCTTAAAATAAATGGATGAATTGAATGTGCAAATTTGAACTGTCTGTCAAAGGTACGTGTGAGGTTTGAGTCTCTTATTAGCCTTCTACTGTGCTGTAAAACACTGTGTTCCAGCTGTAAATGCCAAAGAGTCTCTTACACAAAGATCATACAGTGATCACAGAGAAGCCTTGGGACTTCTCCTTGAATGCAAACTGATTATGGCATATACTCTCATAGACTAGAGCCTTTATTAATTGTACAAGGCTACAGTTATCACATTGTGCTGTAATGCCAAAATTAATTCAGAAGGCACCTTGGATATTTTAAATTTCCAAGGGAAGTAGCAACATTCACCATCTGACAGACGCTGTCACTGTAATTCTGTGCGTTTGCTGTTTCTGTTAAGCCTGTGTTTCTGAAACAGCACCATGAATGTTTGGGAACTGTTGGTACAAAGTGTTATTCTAGGCTAAAAGGCACATGCATATGTGCAAATATATGCACACATAAGCATGAACACACAACAGTGAACTGAAAAATCTATTAAATGATAAAATAGCCAAAAGTTGTGAATGTATTAGCTATGATTTTAATAAAAAGGAAACATTCCCATTACTAGTATGTAACTTTATTGTGGTGGTACATAACAAGCAAATATAAAAGCTGGATTTGCTCAACACGTTAGGCTAGGGAAACTGACATACTAAGCAATAATATGATTTATTTGCTTGACTATAGCTTATTCTGCAAAAAACATGCACGTGCTATGTGAATTAAATCACTCTTGTAGTGTTAACTCTGTCAAGGCAACTATTTTTTCAAACAAGTAGGAATCTTTCCTTAAAAGGGGGGGGTTAGATCTTCAGAAAATTTTGGCCCTGTCTCCTTTGTGCTACTGTTTATTACTCTTGGTGCATCTCCCCAATGAGGCTTATGGTAAATGAAAGATTGCCATTCCTCATACATATCAGCCTTTATAAGGCTGATGACAACTGAGGCTGATTGATAAACTATTTTCAATAGAACCAGTTCCTCCATCTATTCATAAAAATAGCATGGGATGCTTTTTTTAAAAATGCATACTTCCGTATCATATACTACATACATATATATGTGTGTGGGTTTGAACATACGGAGAAAGCTATACATTTTATAATTGGATTGATTGGATTAAAAATATTTATAATATATATTTTCTTAATAAGAAAATAAACATGCCTGTGTGTGAATTGAAAAATAGTATGCACTTTTATATACAGGGGTGGAAAATTTTGAAAATTACCAGTATATTAAAAAGTATAGTGTTTAAGCTCTGTAGTAACTCAGTTTGAATTTTACATGGAGAATTAAGTGTGTTCTTTACTAACCAGTGTAGAAATTCAGCATTAAATCTTAGTATTCAGTGATTTATGATAGCCCTGGAGGAATGATTATAAAACAGTACAATTTCTCTCAGATAAAAAAAACACTTTCTCCAATCTGAAACAAGTAGCTAGATTCAGCATCTTCTTTACAAATCTATAGTATTTTGTATGAACAACGTGCATTTGGCATTTTTACTACCAAAGTTGTGCAGAAGCTACATACAGGTGGTCCTCGACTTAACAGCTGCATTGAGCTCAGAATTATGGTCATAAGTTGTGGCAGTAATAAGTTGAGGCAATACAAGCCTAGACCCAATTTTTCAATACTTTTGCAGCAGTTAAGCAAATGACACAATTGTTAAGTGAATTAATTTTCCACAATGGGCATTTTTTGTACGAAACTGGAAATGTTGCAAACTGTCATATGACCACAGGACGCTACAAAATGGCCATAAAGGTGAACTTGTTGCCAAAAGCCCAAAATACGATCATGTGACTTCATGAGGATCATGGTAGATGCAGCTGTTGTAACTTTGACAACGGGTCATAAGTAGCTTTTGGGAAGTCCATCATAATTTGTTAAATGACAGATTATAAATTGAAGACTATCTGTATACACAATACCAATGAATCTATCACTGGAAATACAGTTTTGTAATGGGTGACAGACAAAGAGGAGTGTCTTTGAAGTTGACCAATAGAAATTACATAGAATAGAACTAGAAAGTACACAGAAGACGACCAATAGAAAAGATTTTATGATGTCTCGTTGAAATTATTGGAGAGATTGTTTCTGCCCTGCATAAGGGCTTTCCTAGTTTGTAACTAAAACAGTGCTGCTATTTGGCCTGGCAGGAACATGTCTGTTGCAGTGATGTGGACAATCTTCCATCTGTTAGAAAAGCACAGTGAATAAAAAGTGAATCAGGAATAGCGTTTCTAGCACCCAATGACCTTGAAGAATTGAACAGGAAGAAAACATTAAGCATAGGACTATGTAAACTTCAGAATATGGATCAGACCGCCACGAGGTTGAGACCAAGAGTCAGAGCAGCATACTTCAGTGGGAAAAATGGATCTAGGCAGGTTTTCCCCATCATTAAGGTAAAGGTTTCCCCTGCCAGTCCTGGCCAATTCTAGGGGGCGATGCTTATCTCCAATTCACAGCCGAGGGAGCAACATTTGTCCAAAGACGCTTCCTTGGTCATGTGACTGGCATAACTATATGCCAAGGTACACAGAACCAAATTAGGCAGTACATATTTATCTATTTGCATTTTAATATGCTTTTGAACTGCTAAGTTGGCAGGAGCTGAGGCAAGTAACGGGAGCTCACCCTGTTACATGGTGGCACTTGAGTCTTGAATTGCCGAGCTGCTGACCTTCCAGCTGACAAGCCCAGCGTCTTAACTGCTCAGCCACCCATCATTACCCAGCCTATTACTATTCTCCTTTCCCCCCTCCCTCCCCTCCCCATCTCAACAAAATGAACAAAGCTGTGCTTCAGGCATTTGATTTTTGCAAAGAAAAGTGTTTTTTGTCATTTTGTTGTGTACACAGTATACAATGTGAGTTTTACATATTGAGAGAAAAAAACGTCTCAGACACTAATAATAAACAATAAAAATATATAGGAACATCCAATAATACAGAACACAAATCCCATATCTCAGAACAATACCCTTGAGGCGCGAACAAGATACACAGAAATACACGTTGTAAAAAAGGGGGCCTTTCAAGATCCAAATATAAGGGTGGGTGGCGGAGGAGGAAAGTCTCTTTTTGTTACAGGAAATTGGGCTGTACATATGGGATGTTTGTTGCGCTTGTCCTTGATCAACTCAGAGCTGGGCCTTTCCAATTCTGGGTGTTCAAGTTTAGCTACTCTGTCCCTCCAACCAGGAGCAATGGTTTAGCAAGGTTCTGCATGGGATTGACGGTGCAAGTCTATTGTCTCAAGAAGTGCCAAGGCTATAGGTCCCTCTAAAATTAACCCTGTACTATGAAAGATTCCCCCCAATTCCATTCTCTCATTTCCCCAGACCCATGTTCAGCTAATACCATTTCCACACACAGCTACCTGTTACAATCCATCATTTCTAAGGCCAAACAGCTAACCTGATTTATCAAGAAAAGCTGCTTTTTTAAAAAACAAATCTAAATTGCAAGCTTTAAAATACTAAAAGGAAACAGGCCAGTCTTCCCTTTAAAACCATTCTCTTTGATTAGAGCTCATTTTCCAAATTCCATCCCCCTGCTTCACCATGCACACTCACATACACACTTGCCAATCTCTATTCATCCACAATAAATAAGGAGGGGAGAAAGAGTGAAAATGAGATCCAGCAGTATTTGTGTGCATATTTTAGAGATACTGACCAAAGTAACCAAAGATGTCTTAACACATTTCTATGCCCTTCAAAGATTTGCTTGAAGTAGCTCTTTGTGATGGGATCACCAATTCTGAGAGGTGGGATTATTGCCCAACATCCTTGAAATACCTTTTCACACCTCCCTCTCTACTCCAAATCTGAAAAGTACTTTGGGACTACTCCTGCAAGTCCTGTTGATTTGGGCAGGTGGAAAGAAATCAGGAGTCTTAGAAAGACCAAAATTATTCTAAGAGCAGAAGGAAAATTCTAATGGAGTGCTTAGTGAAGGAGAAACAAGGCTCTAGAAGTGATGGGCCAGGAAAAACGGGTGACTTGATGAGGAGCAGGGGGGATCAAATTCATTCATTCTATATAGCTGCCCATTTCAAACAAGTGACTCTGGATGGTGAATGTGGAAGAGGAGACAGTAATGAAAGAAGAATGAGGTAGACTTTGGCAGGAAGATGGGAATTTGACATAGGAAGATCTACATTCAAGTAAGGGATTGATTTGGGAGGTCAGTAAAAGATCTGGGATGAGGAAGAATAACAGTTGGCCAAGTGTGTGTTTGATATACTGTAAACAGAAAGGTTACTGGGGAGGGGGACTGGACACACACAAGATAATGGATGTCTGGATGAAGGGTGGAGAGCCCACTTGTGAATTGAAGAAAGGGCAACTAAGACAAGGTCTTCATCCTCTAGCTCATGAGAGTTTATTTTACCATTTTAGTTTGGAGTTGGAGATGGAGCTTTATTTAGGAGGCAAGATGGGGTAAGGGACACAAAATCTCCCTTCCTCCTCAATAACAACAACAATGATAAAAAATTAATATCCTCCTAATGAAAGTTTCAGTCAAAACCAAAAAACATCACAGCTACATGTGAAAGGAGAGAGAGAGAGAAAGAAACTCCTGCGCATCATTAAGTTCAAGTTAGTCAAATACATTATGATACATAGACTTTTTATCCTATACAGTATATACAGCTGCAGGGAGGGAGGAGCAGAATCCTGCCTTATCAGACACTGTAATATGGGGAAAATGGGAAAAAATAAAAAAATTATCTCTCCCTCATAGAAGTGTAAATCTACCACTGGGTAAGGGACTTATCTAAAGCCCTCTATACATTCTTCCCATGATCTGGGGATGTGTGTTTAATTATGAAATATGGGAGAGGGGAGGAGAATTTCAGGAAGTCTTGTTGCAGTCTTGGCAGGTTGCTACAGATATCACTAGGCTCTCCCCTGCCCATTTACTGCTATCTGTTCAGAAAGTATAAGGAAATGATCCACATAGCCAAGAAAGCTAGAATCCCCAATTCAATGGCAAAAAAGAGAATCCTCCAGCAGCAATTGCCCCACGAAAACACAAGGAGAGGGAGGGAGGGGGAGGGAGAGAAAGGGAGGTTTCTCCAGAAAAAGAAAACTGGTGGTAACAGTTATGATTGGGAAAGAGGAGCTTGGCAATAAATATTCCTGTTGGAAGCAAAAATAGAAATGATTGCCATTAGTGTATGGTGGGTGGCTTCCCTTCACTCCAAACAACAGTTATTTGGCAGAGATGGGATTAGAGTTGTTGGAGAATAGAGGTCATATTTCCTGATCAGACTATGGATAAAAGGAGCTAGACACTGTATAAAGGGTGGCCAATGCACCATCCCCCATGCTCAATTCTCAACTCTCCCTAAGGAGAAGTAAAGGTTCTTGATGTAAGAGATGCGGGATAGAACCCCAGGAGAACCTAGTCCTTTCTTTTCATCAACTCACTGCTATCAATTCACTCTATGGTGAGAAATCAAGAAGCCTTTTGGCTCTAAATCACACATTGCCATTCCTCTGACTTTCCAATGGGTTCCCCTATTCTCAACCCCCACCTGAGCAGGGGGCAAGGCTGTTCAATTAGATATTTATATATTTATATATAAATAATATTTCTCTGTACAGCCAGGGCAAAAGGGAAAGGGGTGTTCCATCCATCCAATTATTTGATGAGAACCCTCTTCAACATGTCCTGTCTGCAATTGCAAATTTCCACCCTCCACCACCAACAGAGTCTTGTTTCCATGTCCTGTTTAAGGAAAAAGAGAAACCCCTAAGGAGAAGGGGTGGTGGTGGTGATGGTGGTGAGCTGAGTCTGAACTCATTGCCTGTAATGGTACCCCTCGACTTTCCTCTCCCCACTTCCTGCTCTGGCTCTGCAGAGGGGCAGGCGTTAGGCGGCCCTCCCGGGGCATGGATCTGATGGTGGTGTCACGCACATTTGCTTTGCGCCTGAGTCAGCAACTCACTGAAGGAGTCAAACAGTTTCTCCAGCCATGGCTGGTTGCGCATGCACTGCTGCACCACTTCCTCCTGGCCCAAGTCTTCATCTTGACCCTCAATTGCCGTCGTCTAGAAAAGAAAAGTTAAAAAATTAGCCATGAAGCTGATTGCACGGATGGCTCTTTCTAGAAAGCCACAAGAAGCCAGAACTGATTAGTCTCTACTTCAGGCCAAAGTTAATAAAGACAACAATAGAAGTCCTGAGATTTTTAAACATAACATTACATTTTATATTGATCACTATAAACTGCAATGTATATACAACTCTACTTTTATATGTCAATGATGGAGGTGAAGAGGAAGATTTCTTCATTTAAGAAAACCCATACTGTTATTTTTTAGGAATTTTTGTGCTTGTTTTAGTCTTTTTTTTATTGCTGTGAACCACCAGAGTCAATTGGAATCAGATAGCTTCCAAATCCCCCCAGTGAGGCACCACCTTGCTGTGGTTGGGGGGCTTGTGTGCTATAATGAAGATGAGAGCTCTGCCAGAGGT